>JAARMF010000952.1:0-28717 GCA_022844705.1 Toxascaris leonina | reverse complement strand
CCCCCCCCCCCCCCCCCCCCCCCCCCCCAGCATAGTCGTGGAGATGGTAGTGATAAAAGAGCGATTAACCTTCGAATATAGATTCATCAGGAAATATGTGGTCAGTGTGCAGAACGTGGCCAACATTCCTTTCAGACTACCGAGAAAGAATGAAGGGGAAATCTGTTGTGAATCTTGCGTTGCATTGCTTGTTTAATTCATCTTCTTTTCCATTTCTAAAAGTTTTTATCATTTCGCTTCACTAATCGTCAGTTCCAAAGTCGTTAAGTTCGCATATTCTCGCCTTGCACAAGTGTTATCCCTGATCAACCGTCGTTATATCGACCGTAGAATCCCGAAGACCATCCCTTCTTCCCTTTAATCATGTGATTTCGTAAACCCCTTCCTTTTATCATCACAATTCATCACCTTAAATAACTCCTTCCAAAATTCAGAAGTGTCCTCTCCCCCCCCCCCCCCTTCACCCCCTCCCCCTCTTTTGCTCTGATATGCTTTCCATTACGACAAAATGATGCTTTTACATGTCTAGAACGTTGTGTAGTTGACTAAAGGTGGTATGATAAGGTTCATCCATCGCATAAATACCTCATTTGCAGAGGTTCAAGAGCAAAAGTTGCCCTCCCTTCGCAGATTTTGGGGCACTTCGCAGCCCCGAAGTGCCCCAAAATCTGTCTCGCAGAAGTGATGGTTTACCGCTGAAATCGCTTGCCGACGTAACTCATGTTTCTGTGCTTCCCGACGTAGTGCCGTTGTGGTAGATGTATTTCCCAGAGAATTTTTTTGCAATTCAATGCGCAGCAAAGCGCAATTCAAAAGTAACCCGAAATAGTCGTGGGAGAGAAATATCACAATCGCACGAACAAAGAAAATTCAACAACGCCCCCATACAATGGTGGAATCCACCATCACACGCTTCCTATTATAGTTCAAATAGAGTGTTTATAAACCTCACAAACCTTTTGAACTACTTTTAGTACTCATGGTACCATTCCCAAATACGAAGATGACGATCCCCCTAAGCGCCTTTCCCCAGTTCCGAAACTTGGCGACACTCGTAACCTCCAAGGTCTTGTGTAGGATGTGCGGCGTCTGATGGGCCATCTAAGTGGTGGAAATATACGCCCTTTTAGAAGCATCGGCTGGGCAGAGTGCTTCGAGAGAATTTTTGGCTCAGCCCACTCATCTCTTGCCCTGAAATGGCTCTTCAGAATTGTGTTAACTGAGTTCTTGACAGACTCCGTGATATTTTTGACTCTTGATTGCTTCATCCATGATTTGTTCAAGGGAATGAGTTGTAATATTACTTTGAGTGGATATTTTTGAAAGACGTCCGTAAGGTTTCAAAGTGTGCTTGAATCGAAGTGGGTTTATTAGTTCCGATCGTCGCAATTATGAACGGCATCTCTAAATCTCTCGTTTCAAAAATCTTTCGCTCGCCTTGCTCAGCAGTTTTTACGAAATGAGCTCAAATGATTGTAACAGTTGAGCTTTTCGAGAGTTCGTAAAGATCGAGAAAGTTTCCGGCTCATTTCTTCTATCTTATCTTCAAAATTTCCGGCTGGCTTCCATCGTCTTATCTTTAGGGTCGGTTTGCTCGCCTTTAAATTTTTTTTTTCGCACAGTTCTTTCGTTTCACTGTTAAACGTCGTTTTCCTCTCGAAAGCTTCCAGCTTGCAGCACCTGCTTTAAACTTGCTCAGAATCCGATAGTACCAGCGTGTTTTTTGGCATAAAATTTTGCGGCAGTTGTAACATAGGAATGCTTCGTACGTAAAGACTTTATGGATATCATTTGAAGACTTCTAGATATTCTGGACAAAGACATGGAAGTTTTTCAGATGAAATGTTTTGAAACGCTCAAGTATTGCTTCTTGACAATGATCTTTGCTTTGTTAATCACAAAATCCCAAATTTCCTCGGTGTCCACAAGTGAAAACCTCAAGTTTCATGTAGGATGAGGTTTCTCATATACACTCAGAAGTAATGACCTTTTAAAACTGTGGATGTTCATGATAGCTGCTTTAGCAGCCGGATATGTGTAGAGTGAATAGAAACGGAATTGGGCAACCTAACTTCTAAAAGCAGTGCAGACTGTCCAGTACAGCGTCCAATTTTCTTAAATGACTAGAAAAAGACCTTTTTCAGGATTCATCGAAAGGACTTTGACGGTTTTCACGAACAATCTTTCGCCTTCTAAAACAACTGGACAAGTGGGTTGGTCCATGGCATCAGACGGTCGTGAAGTACGTATGGATCGCTTCTGGCGCAAACTATCTCTTTTGGCACACATGGCCATTCTTTTCTTCATGCCTTAAAATTCGCGTTCGCTGCCTCTTGTGTGCTTTGTCTTGTTCCCTTCTCTGATGCATTGATCTCCCTTCACCTTCAGTTGACTTTTTCTGAGGAAAATTTATTTGTTATTACAACACCTGTTTTCTATTTCCTGTGAGTACCGATTCGTCTGTTTTGTCCTCTAGTTTTTAATGATAATATCGCGCTGTCTCAAGTGAGCCTACTACTGAGATGCATTGACTTTGATGGCTTGTTGGTTTTTCACATTATGTTACTACCGAAAATTGGACACATTATTTGCTGAGTCTAGCCGAAGAATGTTTCATACTCGTCGACGCTGCGAAGGTAGCTAAATATGAGCAGCCTGTCTAAAAAGCTGAATCCCTTCATCTTGTTGTTTAAAGCGACCTCTCAATTTCGAAGTGGTTGTTTTGCAAGTGCAGCATATCAGATTTGAAGAAATGTTTTGCATACGCCGCTGTGTTCCATTTTTTGTTTGCGTGATTGAAGTCTAATCATGATTCTGTGCACTAGCAGAGTGGCATCAGATTCCACCATACAGATGTGGTGGATGCATATGAGTAAGCGTGTATTTGGAAGCTATATAGCGTTGCACAGTCGGTGCATTGGTCATATGCCCTGGTGTGAGAAATCTGACAGCAAAACTATGCAGTGCTTTACGACTGTCTTGTCTTTCGACGTGGTTCTTGTAGAGGTTTTTTGGCGTTAAATCAACTATTTTTTGTGTGCCGTTTATCAAAGAGTCTAGTATCAGCAACTTGAAGGTTGTGCAACACCATAAATGGATGTCAGCAAATGCGTCGCATAGAAACATGAAAAAAGAATGGGGGAGAGGGGAAAAGAATGGGGGAGGAGGGGTAAGCGCGAGTTTTTAGGACAAAACAGCGGGAATAGTGAACTCAGCTTCCTGCACCCAAACACATCGCCAACGGCAAGGCCGAATCCCTCCTTCCCTCCCCCCCTTCCCCTCCGCTCTTCTCCTTGGCGCCCACTGGTGATAAACCATTGTAAAATTTTGAACCTCATTCGGACGATCGGAATTCACTGGGTCTCCATCTTGCCAACCGCATCGGACTCCAGTCGCAGTCACATACTCTCATCCCGCCCTGAGCATCTACTGTGCTTCATATTTTATAACGTCAGTCGGAGCCTAATTCGCTTCTCATGGTCATACGTTAAGGAAAGAAACCAAAGAACACAGCTTTCGTGACCGAAGTTCGGAAACCTGAAATGGTCAATAGTCGTCGCTGAAAGCAAATTTTATCAATTCTAGTTCAGCATCCATCGTATCACGGCGAAAGCACATTATTTGGGAAACACAACATAGCATAGCCACCGATATAACAGAGATTACTCGCAAAGAAACTCTTCCCACCTACACATCATAAATGCAATGATTCGTAGAAGGTTATGATGGCTGATTGAAATGGAGTAAAAGCGTAAACCATTCCACCGCGATTCGTTATAGTAATTCGGCCGCTAAAAGATGCCAAAAACTGAATTACTGGGGCTGATTTTTATTCGAAATCTGTGTCCAAACCACGCTGCACTGATCAAGGTTGTGAAATGCGGAGAGGTTATGAAATTAAGTTGAAAGTTTTGAGCTTTTGTTTGAACTCTAAGTTGGCCCTAGCGTTCCGGAAATCGCGTACACGACCGAGACTTAAACCTTTTTTTTCTGCAAAAGACTTGGTCATTTGAACGATGCGTCACATCAGGTGCTTTCTATCAGCATGAACCAAAAAAATGCTCCCGATCTTCAGCTTTTACCACAGCTATGAAAGGTAGTCAGTGACACAAAGCGAATGGCCGAGGTTCGCGATGCATCAAACTTCTGTATCCTGGAATAATTCCCACTTTCATTCGAAACTGATTTCAAGAGAGCACAAAGTAAGGTGACCATAAAAAGTGGGGAGGGAAGGAAACAAACAATCTAAAAGTAAAATGAGAACATTTCGATGAGAAGCATCTCACTATTGTGCAGGAACAACACACAATATAAGCAGACTACAAGCAAAAACAGCACCATGGGAAAGAAATATGGGAAACATTCATCCGGTAAATTCAACACCTTGGTCACATTACGGGCACGAAAACAGTGGAAACATTTTGGAACCAAAATCGGCCGCCGACTGTTATTGGCCATACAAAGCGTGAAGCACAAATTGCCCTGTATAAGTCGGATGTGATTACTTCCCGACAACGACCAAACAAAGTTATCCACCTCGAAGTCACTAAATCACATCAGACTGATGCTTCGCTGATCTGTATGGACCATTACAATGATTGGTTATACCTAGATGAAACATTAATAAACTGTTCACTGATGGGTTTCTTTGTAATGCTCATATACTTGCCTCTGACGCTGATATTCCTCCATGTTTTGCTGCTGCTGAATTGTCTTCAGTCGTTGTTTAACTCCTACTTGTCGTCGTTCTCTCTGGGAACGCTCATCCCAAAGGACCAATGCTGAAACAGCATGAAAACTTGATGCAATGATCGTTACGAAACAAGAACGAATCCAATAATACGCTCCTATTTAAATTTGGGCCAATAATGTTCCGCTCTACGCTCAGGTTGAACACTGGACGTTTCCTTCACAACTGGTAATCCTCTCGGCCTCATTACCAGACAGGTGTCGCCAACTACGTGCTTCCGCCAGCTGCACCTGTATTAAGCCACAGTAATGATCGATGTTATCACTCACCGATTGTGACAGTCGAGAAAATGCAGGATGCGACAAATACGCGGAAGCCGTACTGCTTCTGTTGACCACTATTAGGTATCCATCGCGCAGAAAGCATAACCTACTCTTACGGGCACTCTGTACAGCTGAAATGTGTGCAGACTGACATCCACAGATATGTGGACTCTTTCCAACTCCAGACGTATTGCCTCCACCAGACAGAAGTTCGCGGCGGAAACTGGTCCCGAAAGACAAAGATAACCTGCAATTCACCTCTCAAAGAGCCTTGAAAAGCAAAACAGACAGACTACAAAGCTTCATAAACCAGGTGTTCAATCGCACAATCAAAGCTTTTTAAGCCTAGAGGCAACTTTGTGCCGATATCACATAAAAAAAAACGAAAGCGTTATACTGAAGATTTCACAAGGCCAGGGAGGTCAAGCTTCACATATCTGCGTGAAAAAACTCCACTGGCAGAGCGCTGAAATTGTAGCAAACCATCCGGCATAAAAAACGAACAGCGAGGAGAGCATCTCGACTTATATAGTGAGCTCCTATATAACAATTCAAAGCTAGCTCTTGCGCACTACTGCGATCAAGAACGCTCCGCTTTTGGAATTCGAAAGGAAGCTGGCAGTGAAACCAGTGCAACTTCTTCACTCCCGACAAAAAATAAGATGAGAACAGCGAAAATATGCGCATTAATTTGCACCAATCAACGCGAGTACAACAAATGACGGTTACCCGCACTACTCTTCGAATTTACCAAACGTGAAATATTTGCAAGCAGAAATCACGCATCATTTTCCACGAGAAAGTCATTGGTATTCAAAATATCACAAATCAAACTCAGCAACTGTCAACTGCAAATGAATTCACACCGCATCAAGCGACTCCGCTGCTATTAAAACCAGAAAACAGTTATTATATTCGAACGCCTGCAGTAGGTCGCTCACCCGCCACATCGTACGCTCGTTTAAACCCCATCGGTTGAAGTTGGAAAAGTTGTGTGTCGAGAAATGCGTATCACACAGCTAAAACAATCCCACTTTCAGAATTCTGGGTTAAAGTCGAGCGAATGAACTCGTTTCCGTTCATGAACTCGCGCTCGTTAAAGAAGAAACGATTTCTTTCGACTGCCTCGACCTCATAATCCCATAACTGAGATTGTTTTTTATCCTATTACACACCTTTCTCAACATGTTCTAGGCTGACCACACTGATACATCATATGCTGCAGTGAACGTTTGAAGAACTCTCCCACACAAAATTTCAACAGATGTTGAGCATTCTCGCAAGCGATGGCGAGCATTTGGTCTACGCTTGGTGAATGTTTCTATTGTATGAAAGTGTGGAAAATGGAGCTCAACAATGCCTTAGGATTCGCACCAATGAGATTAATAATGAAGGAAAAGTATCAACCTTTTTGCTTCATAAAATAAATAAATAAATAAATAAACAGCATATTTATTATCACAGTCTCTTCAAAAGGTGCATTACGATAGGCTAGAACAAGCCAAGAAAGAAAAAAACCGCGTTATTCATTCAAATCAACGCAGCAGATGGAAGAAGAGATCAATTATGAAGAAAAAAATATTACCGTTGTGCAAAGCACAGACCCCCAGAGCATTAAGCATGGCGATACCCCGATCCAAAACAACGCTGGACGCGAACTACTCCCCTCTTACGCTCGACAATTCCACCATCCTTACATTAGAGAAGATACAACGCTATGCTAGGCATTGTTTTGATGAGAAACGCACAAGTCTGAAGAATGCAGATACCTCCCATAACGCACAGGTAAACGACTCTTGTTTATGCGTCAAACACATCAACAAACGCTATCACCCGCTGTGCTGCCAATAAGTATTTTCAAAATTTCTTCGATTTCTTACAAGATGACAAGCTTGATAAATGCTTCTCCTGGATTTTTGCACCCACAGATATAAATAACACAATATAACGTAAATCAAACGTTGCACCAAATGAAACACCGGAAAGGAAAAACATTTCACACATACAAACTGAAAGTGAAGATTACGGAAGGCATCCGAACAACAACGCCTTTGTGATAAATAAATAAATAACAAATCGACGTAGAAAAACGCCCACTTTAAATGAGTGACGAGGTGAGCATACTGGACGTAGACTAAGTGCGGCCTCTTTACACCAAATTCTTTTGCGCAATTTGATTTCACAAATTCTTCCGGCCGGCAATGAGTAATTGACTCCCGTTCTTTTAAAAATTAAGCAAAATACGCATCAATTATATCGGAAACAGGAAATGACAAAGGCCAAAACAGCCCGCAAGATAAGCGTTTCTGCACTCCATCCACCTCATCGACCCCTTCGCTGCTAAGTTGCTGAGAAAAAAAAAACGCAGAATAATACTTTTATCTACCAGCTGATTCGACCACTCCCAAAATCCTATCAAAAAATTGTTTACCTACAATTCGAGCAATGTGAATTTAAAAAACTCAGCTAATGTAAAATCTTTGCCGTCCATAAATACTTGCAACTTTCTTCAAAGTTGAAGATATTGGTGAACATTAAAAACGTTAGTAAATCCGCAATGATATACATTACAGCAATATAGTTTAGTGAGCTCAAGTTCTGTGATCATCCGACTAAAACTGATTCGCAGATGGACAAAGCACAGACACACACACACACACACACACATAGATACACACACACACACAAGCAAGCATATATGTACGCGCACACACACAAATAAATACGCACAGATAAAGTCAACTTATGCGTTTTTGCAAGTAAAAGAAATGCAAAAACACATAAGAAACGCTTCAAAGCAGCACAAGGGTTATAGCAAAGCCAAAGCCCTTAATGCGCATCCTGAATGGCGACAAAGAAACCAGCATTAAGGAAATGCAATGAACGAAACACAAAGAAGGCAAAAAGATATCGACGTATCGACATAAGGGCAAATTGAGCAGATTTAATTCCAACGAAACAACAGGCGATTGGTTCGCCACACTATATATCAGCATTCCACTCGAACAATCTGTTCAACACGCAGAAGATACTCTTTCAAAGCATTAATTCGTTAGCACACTTTGCAACGAAAAGAAAAAAACAATAACAAAACATCGTCAACACCATTTTGTTGCATGTACAAACCTAAATTAAACAACCCATTAAGAAAAAGGCACGAGTATCTTATTGCATCGATGGATCAGCACCTTCCCCACGATAGCTGCAAGAATCCGCATGACTGAAAACATCTTTGACATGTCGGCGTTCGATCGCTCTACGGCTGAAGTTTAGAGTATTTCTTTCAATATATCGTTCTTCAATCCACATAAAATACAGGCACCACAAACATCTTTTTCGTTAAAACACATATCAACCCTTCACTGGCGTACCGCCCATACACCGATATGCTCCCAAAAACAGTTCTTTAGAAGCGATGAAAAAAAAATCAAAGTCAAGTCTCGTGGCCAAAATTGACGAAAGCGCAAACCATCACCCGTTATTTGCAAACATCCACATGAGTTAGGCATGTTAAAGCATTTCTAAGCACAAATAAAGTCGAATGCATATCGCCCCTAACATATCACTGCTTTCTGCCCGAAAGCAAATCTGCCCTCATTACAAGTGCAACGTTTGTAACCAAACATCCACAAAGCAGATACACATTTCCCGTCGAAAAGCTATAAGGAATTAACAAGAAAGGTTTCCCAAAGTTTCGTACCATAGCAATCTGACACGGTAGACTATTATCCCACTCTACACTTCACACTCATAAAATACGCATTCGACTTGTGGCATCGCAAAACCGGAATCTTTGCACACTAGACAAACTATAGTAATTTAATAAAAATAAAGCCATAATTGATCTCTTTTAGAGGAGAAGTAA
Organism: Toxascaris leonina; assembly: GCA_022844705.1. Taxonomy (NCBI): domain Eukaryota; kingdom Metazoa; phylum Nematoda; class Chromadorea; order Rhabditida; family Ascarididae; genus Toxascaris; species Toxascaris leonina. The sequence continues at coordinate 19,839 of JAARMF010000952.1, read as the reverse complement.
TATAATACAGCAGCAACACTTTTAGTTGAATCGAAACACTCATGGAACGTCTCAAAATGCGGAATTTTCAAGAACGACTCACCGCTACAGTAAACATGATGATGCGTTCTTAACAACAATAAAGACCTACGAGCTGATGATGTAGCCCACGTTTTCAGAAACAATCACTTACTGTATGAATAAATTGCAACACTGTGTAAGTATTACAGCGATAACGGTAAAAATATGGCTTAAAAGCTCGTTGAGCTGTGTGCATGGCTATAAAATATCGTAGTCTTCGGCGACCGTAAGTGTCCTCTTGCTGTGATCGTATAGCTGCTTTGCTCGAGCCACCTTCTCGCACAAACGCTTTGCCACATCCATCTTGGTGCACCACAAATGAGGCAAGCGCTGCCGTTTACCACTTGAAAGCTCCAGAACGATCTCTGTAAAATGTTCCAGCACCATTCTTCAGCAATCAAAATAACCGATGATACGGCGGATTTGAATCCATCCACATCCAAATCCTGTTGAGCGACTTTCGTCTCAGGGCAAAATAATCCCATCTTGTACATCAGAACATGATACCAGCAGTACGCCATAGAGGTCAGCAGGATAGGGAGGGGGAGGGAAGAGAGTGGATGAAGGACTCCGCACTTCGGCTCGTAGGTCAGCTTAACTGTCGAGGTTTTAACCTCCACGCATGACTTAGTGCGCTCGCGAATATTTAAGAACATCACACGATGTCGTTGTACCCTAACCTCTCTTATTAGAAGCCCTAAGAAACCTTGTTTCAAACGATTGCTTGATGTCAGTTTGGAACCAGTGGATCTAAAAACAACTCGTTAATACTGCCTCCCAAATGCAATCAATATGGGGAACAACATATGCAATTTCAAAAGTGTAAGAATTTGTCAGTGCCTTGAAAGGTCAATATTTCGACTACTTTTCCTAAGCCTCGCACTCGCATCTTTTCGTCATCACGTCTGCTTCATGGATCCGTCAAGCAAGGAACGACTTTAAAAAATCGTACATCGGAGCATCCAAGTGCAAGTTTTCAGGAAGTAAGTCCCTCGCATTGGCGATTCAACATGGCTCAACAATAGGATGTAATGGAAATCAATACGCAATAATTTTGATGAGGGAGACGAAAAAAGAAGCAATGGATATGGTTATAAAGAATTTAGATCCAAGAAGAAGTATATTATAGGCAAAACCTCCAGCTTATTCAGCTTCTCCATTGTTCAAATTCAGGTGGCGCATCGCATCGCTCAATTGCTCACTTCAAAAAAGTGGAACCATAATCAAGAGAGTGTGATGCAGAAAAAAGACTATGTTCGGTTAATCACTTTCGATAACACGTCTATACTTCGATTCGACTTATTGCAACGCACTAAAAAGCTTTCGGTCGCCGAATCTCCCAAACTCAGGCACAAAATCACCCTACGTATCTGCATTGTTAAGTCGACAGTGTCTAGTGGAAATGCTTCAAAGCTTCAAACTTCTGAAACAAACCTATGGATGCGAATGTAGCGTTGTGTTCATTGACCGCGACTGGCTGCATCAACTTCAGGTGTTTATAGGGTATCCTTTGTACCACGTTACTGGGTTCATCATCTACCTGCCTGATCACGTAGCACTGCTCAGAGCAGATCAAGGCATATTGTCGTATCCGATCTTTATTTGTGCGCCGATCCAATACCACTTCCACATCTAACAATCTGCAATTTCCGCACATCACTTTTCATTAGATATGTTCTTGATGGCCTCAATAGCTGGAATACATTTGCGTACTCTCTTTTACTGCAAAAATACACGAATACTCTCTCCTCTTTCTCTTCACTACCTCATTGCCTCCTTTCATTTTCTCATTCATTGTTCAAATGCATTCAATGGAGCAAACAGTTCAATGGGAGGAAGGGTTCTACGAAAGCAAAGAGAAAATAACGCAACGACGATTAATATCTACATTTCATTCGTGGAGAATCCATTGATGCGTAGTAGATCCATTTGTGCAGCTGCCAGTTCCTCCGAGTAGCACGGCAGAAGCGACTGCAAGTTTGTACAAACTCGTGAAAGACGGACCCGCTTCTCAGCAAAATGCGACTTTCGTGCTGAAAAATAAGATAAGAGCAGAGCCCTAGCAATTCACTGCTCGGAGCTCAAAAATGCCTCGATGGATTGTGACCGAAAATTTGAGGTTTTCTTCTCACTGTACACCTCAGCTCCCTCTCCTCCATGTTTCAAGAAAGTCTGACATGCCAGCAATTTCAAATGCCCTACATGACTCCAAGTAGCCCAAGCAATACTGGTAGTTTATCTATACAAACCATCATATGACCTCCCAACAGTAATGGAAATACCTACTTCTCCTCTTTACCGCAATGCGGAAACGACGACAAAAGATAAAATGACGTACTTGCAGGACCACCGACGATTTCTTTCATAGCTGAAGCAGTGCCCTCAACCAGGTCGAATATCCCCTGCACAGGTTTTGTCACAGTGTCGACCGCACCAGTTGTGATGCCTCGGAGTGCGCCCTTAACACCACTCTCATTCATCCTTTCTCCCCCTTACAAATAACCGAGAAAAATATCGAAAAAAGGCAACAACAAGAAATTATACCACCCTTCCAACCATGATCTTCTCAGCATCTGCACTACAATAAACCACTCGCCATTTGAGTAACCGATTCGGAAAAGCGGATCAACCCGCACGTCCTAGATCATTCTGTCATATTTTCTGCACAAATATCATTTTACGCCTGAGGGTCCAAACTGTTTTTAAATGCTGTTGACTATAAATGAAGCTTTCGCTTTCATTGAGGACTGATCAAATACGAGATAGAACTGCGAATTAACTTTTTACAACAGTTTCCCCAAAAAAGAGAGAAAAGAATGAAAAGACCGATAAAAAAGATGGAGATTATCTTACTGCAATGCCATCCCTCTTGCTCTCCGTGTATGTATTTGTGACAATCGCCGTTAGACCACCGAATACACCAACCCCAAGCCCCTGAAATGTCAAAATTATGATCGAAAAAAGGCATCTTCCATAGTGCCATAAGTCGTTGCTGATCACGACAATGTGCTATGTTAATCAAATAAAAATTAATAACACGAGCAAATGGAGAGAGCTTGTTCTTGGATATGCGCAGTATCAAACCCGCAGCCAAGCATGCAACCTCGCATAAGCACAAGCTAGCTTTCTTTCTAATGAATCTGCCGCAACGACTGTTTCACTCCAAGATCTCGTGGGATAGTCAGCTGTGCTTGCTTAGCCTAAGCGAAGACTCGCTGGCAACGCGCCATCCATACCATGATGAATAAACAGCTCTCAAGCAGCATTGTAATACTACTATTCAATGTAAAGTTCAGAATACAAAAATGAGCGATCCTGTATGAAGCTATCCGGTGAGGTAGAAAGATTTTCACGATGATTACTGTGCTCATTCAGTAAACAAATCCCAAAATTTAACACGAATTCGTACGTATCCTTCTATTAGTTTAGTCTCGATGATCAAGCACTTAGTCAACCAATTACTGTTACGATTTATCATATTGCAACAGTAAATCATGCGATAAGTTGATTATTTGGAAAATAATTTGCGCTGCCGCCCACTATGAAAAGCAGTACTTGTTCGATGAAACCACTCCTATCCGGCAGAAACAATATAACAAGGTGGCGGACAACCTTGACACCACTGTAGAGGTGGGCGAGTGCGCTATTGCTATCAGCTTGAGGCTGGCATCGTAGCATTCGACGACGCATTAACTCGTGTTGTTCATCGAATGTCAGCGTGCCCACTCCGTGTGCCATTGACGATGCCACCTGAAATAATGGAGTCACTATTGCCTTCTGTTCGGCTAAACGAAGTGCTGAAACATAAATCAATAATCTAACGGTTAAGCGTCTACAAATTTCATCAATCAAGATAGGCTTCGCTTCTTTACCATCGATATATGGTACCTATCTAGCGTCGTATGTGAGAAGACAGATCGACTACGCTAGCTTCTTAGAACCCTCAGAAACCGTTCATCCCATTCTCCTTGTACATTCACAAACAATCTCAGATGCTCTACGCCATACCTTCGAGATGCTGTTCGTCACGCCGTAACCAAGTCCGCTAACAAAGCCGCCGAAGTCACCCTCAAAGAATAGACCCTCGAAGCTTTCTTTAAGATCCGACGCCAGGCCCATCGGATTTCCGAACGCATCCATCGTCACTATTATATTCAATGTTTGATTCTTTAACTCCGCTGAAAAAAAGGACATAGAGAATATTACAAACGATGCTAATCTTCTAAAAAACGCCTCAAAATTTTCCTATACTCCACAAATTATTAATGTGAAATCCCAATTGCATAAAATCACTCAGTTCGCATCATATGACATTCAAGAATTTTCCACCAAGTCGTTGCACACTTCCTTCCTCCTCTCCTCTTTCCCTCCCCCTCCCCTCCCCCACCCCCACCCCCACCCTGCCTCCTTTCAGGTTTCCACGTGAACGAAAATAAGGAAGAAAATCGCAGGTACATCCATCTCCAATCACCTCAAATAGGAACCAACTTCATTCAACTAAACCGTTGCTCTATAACAGTCGCACGATTTATCGAATAACCCTAAGCGGGAAAATAACTGCAACGTTGCGATCCAGAACAGCATCATCAGCAACAAGACCGTCATATCTGTCAATATTTGTAAACGTTATCGTGCAGACAAAAACTTACCGAGATAGAATTTGCTGAGCGTTTCCATAAGAAAGGAGAACGTTTCGAAGTATCTGAACTGTCGGAATGGTGGCAGAGAGATCATAGCATTCTCAAAGCTCACCAACTTGATATTGAATTGCCGCCGCAGTTTGCGCAAATCGGGTGGAAGTCCGCTTTTAGCCACCGTTACCACTAAAAACTCGAGTCATTAAGCAATTGTACAGAAGTTGCAGCATCTATCACTCGTCATTGCTTCATCGATTTTCAAGTATTCGTATACCCCTTTAAACGACCCATTGATCGCACAGAAATAGTCAAAGCCATTTCACAGCATCGCTCCTACAACTGTTTCATAAACAATCTAGAAGTACTTCAAACCCGTCCTCAGTCCCCGAGATCAATACTGCAATCAACCGCTCTAATTCAGCGCCCCATTTTTCCCAGTTAATCGCGATCAGCACATCCAAACTCTGAAGTCTATGTTGCTTGAGCTAAAATTAGCTTTTTACCTTCCCAACATTGTCTATGCGCCCGACCGGAAATCGTTGAATCCATTCTGTACATACAAGCAATTCAAAATAAGCAGCTTTGAAGAGGTACACAACTTAGCCAGTTGTGCCTACATGAATTTATTAACAACATTACACGCATATACCTCTGAGTACAACAGATCCAAGATGCCTATTCAAACTTTTCCAGGAAATATCATCTTGAAAAGAATTAGGGCTTGAAAACAGGATGGTTTAAGCAAGCATGCTTTCCGCACTGATAACTTGCCGGTGTAAACTTTTGGGGCTATAATAAAGAAGTATATGATGCAGAGCGGCACATACCGGATAGCGCAACACCACCCACTTCCAGATCCAGTGTTCCGAAATAACATCGACGAGCTTTCGCTGGATCGGCTCGTTCCAGCTCGGTATTCGGCGGCTGCATAAGTGCACTCGGTTGAACGCTATCTGCCGCTTCAGATTCTGCGAATTAAATTTTGATAAGTTCACTGTTTCTGAATTGCAAACCTTGCAGCGTCTTTGATCACAAATATTTTAATCGTCGGAAGCAAAAAGTTTTCTGGATCTTTCTCATTTCCCTCCCCCTCCCTGCCCACGTATGCACCTACCTTTTATTGTGTTGATAATACAGAAAATTTAAAGGCCTCAATAATTATTCACGGAGAAACTATAACTCAGTTGAAGACATTTGACGAAAACTGCGAAGCAGCTTCCCGAATATATGAAAAGAGCCTGAACATATGAAGAAAGTTGGCTAGTACTTACGAGATAAAATAAATGCAAACGCAACTTTTTTCTTATGCTAAATGGGTATCAAAGTTTACGGACGTATGCAGTAGAGAAAGAAGGACAAACTGCATCGATATCGAAAAGGAGAAAGAAACGGTGGGTTCTTGTTTGCGATAGAAGATGAAGAAAGTCTACCTTGCACAAACTGAATCAGCTTCCACATGAGCAGTTCATCGAGTTGCACCGACATATCGCACAACTTCACTCGAAAACACTGAAAAATGCCCTTCATCGACACAAAAAATAACGCATTCAGAACCAATCAAAGCAACAACTCAGCTGTAAATTATCGTTAATATTTCTTTTGCAAGACAATATAATCTGAGAATTTCTTTAGCGCTCAATTTTGCAGAAACAACCATTGCCCTAGCCTGAACGTTCAAATTCCACGTTCTTTGTTTCTCTTACTTCTGAATAAGTGCATTGCAATGACGCCACGATTACTACTGCCCATAGCCTTCTACTTCTGCGAACATCAAAATGACATAACGATAAGCACTCACATCGAAAGCGTCGTAGTGCTCAAACGGTGTACAGTTCATCTCGAGCTTCAAGGCTGGTCGCATCACCATATGATCTGCAGGATCCGGATCCCCGCTCAAAGCATTCTGCTGACAATAGAGCACTTGCCAACGCTCAGTTGATAGAAGCTGATTATCAACCTGAAGAAGACAAATGAAGTCACTGACAAAACGAAGCCCGAATAACGCAAATAACGGGGACCTTGGATGAAGAGTATAACCAAATCACTTCCTGAGACTGAAAATTCCTATGCTACAAGAATAAAACTAGTTCCTGAAACCGGACTCTCTACCATCTCATCACAACAATGACAGCAAATCAGCCAACTGAATATGCTCAGCAATTTGTTTACTGCTCTAAACCAAGTGAGTGCAGCGATAACACTAAGCGTCAACCTGAATGAGTTCCACACTGCTCGTAATTTGGTAAGTCTCTCCACGACGATTAGCGTGCAGTGCAATGCCATGGAATCGAGCATATATTAACTCTTCGTGCTGACCATTTATTAAAGACATTCCGATTCCTGCAATTAGATCATATCAATAAGAGCGCATAAAGGCTACAATTCATCAAAAAGATGAAAGAACACAGGCGGTAAAAGCTGCTAACAAATAATCATGCCAAAGGTTCTTTAGGGGATTTTATTTAGGCTCAGCGGCTGTTTCGGCAGCAAAATTAGCGGTCTAATAAGCTGTAATAAAATGTGCCACTGAATTTCCACAAAAGCTCATGCAGATCGCTGGACTCTCAGAAAAACGAGACACAATCAATTACAGTTGGTTGATCGAATAAAAAAGTGCAGAGTGTCCCAAAAGTCTCTCAGGTTGGAGAATAAATTTGCCCCGAATCTGTAAAACATTCTTCAGACGATTCCTCTCCAATGGAAGAAACTGTAAAAGACCGTTTTCTTTCGGACCACAAACAAGTAAGTCGAACAACTTTTCGTCTCGTCCATTCTTTAAACAAAAGAGGTTTCCTTCTGCATTTTTTGATAAGCCGTAAGTGACGACAACGTTGAAATTGCAAAGACAATGGTCGAGCAACTAACCATTTGAAAGATACACGGAAATACAGATAAACAAACATACACAGACATAGACACAAACAGACACACAGAAATGAGTACACATACGTACACAAGCATATACGCGCATATGGCCTTAAACTCATGATGGTGACTATTAACTGTTATAATTCAGCTATTAAATTCTTGAACAATCGCTGAAGAAACTGTAAGAAGCATGTAAAAATTAACTTAGAAGCAATACATAGCAAAAACCTAGAAGCGACCAACTTAAAACCTGAAATTAAAGGGCAATAAATGTTAAGCAAATATCATAGCTCTTAACCGAATCTATATAACTCATCATTTCCTCATCAAGCATTTAGATTTTAATCTCATAGAATTCGAAAGGAATGCAATGCAAAGAAATGGTGCACAATTTAATGGGAGGAAAAGAAACGCATCTGAGAAGTAACAAACCGCCACGCATTGAAATATTCATTTCAAAGTTCCACGAGTCACTTTTCTGATCGCTTCGAACTTGATTAGAGGTAAGTGAGTGATACTCAAGTCGCGTTTCACTTCCAGGTCGTATCCCAGGATTCGCCCTATCCGTTATTCGCACAATCTGAGCATAAATTAACCACTCAATGACAAGCAAGCTGCTTTTCAGATTTGTTCCCATTGCACGATTGCCTCGCTTAAAATCCTTCATGATAGAACAGCCTCTCAAAACGCCTACAAAAAATAAAATAGCCTCTTGAATGGTGAAGCCCTCTTACAAACATGGAAAACCCGGACCACCTATTCCACCAAAGAATTCACTGACACTGCATTCCCATCCCTCATTAAAAACTCTTCTCAAACACAAATGCGGTGCGCAGTCAGATTGACTGCTGTGTGGCAAGCAGCATTCGCGATCGCCGACGTACTTTTCCTTCCGATACGCTGATGTTTTGCATTTGTTTGTGATTTCGCTTGTTGATGCTTACCTTTGAAAAGGTTTTAAGGTTACTGAAGATGGGTTGCTTGCTCAGATTGCGAAATAGACGATTTATCTGTTTATCAGGCATTTGTGTCCGCTTGTTCATATTAAAGCTTTGTACGATAGCTGCTCGCAGCGCCAATCATCTACACATCAGTTGTCGGTCCACGATGTGCTAGCACCCATACCGCAAGGGATGAGAAGAAAAGATAGAAACAATGCACGTCATGTGCCCGTACGAGTACTCTATACATCCGGCGACAATATTCCTTTACTTTCCATTATAAGCATAAGCCTTAACACTACGAAACAAATCAGCTCTTACCAATGTTGGACCTCGATGGAGGCATTCGACGTCGAGAATGCCACTGCCCGGACGCTGAGCCTGCAGTTCCCAGACTTGTTCCAATGGAACGCCATCTTGACTAAGCGATGAATTTGGATTTGGTGTTGCCAAAAGCACCTCTGAGCGGCGTCCCTCTACGAATACACCATCCTTTTTGCATCGAAGACGTTTATCCTACAAGGCAATGTTTACGATCGGAATGCCATAAATATGGAAAAGTGAATGCTCCAGCACGACGGTGTGCCATGACCTCCAAGATTTGCAATCATTCAGATGTTTATGGACCTAAAAAGTCTACGGCGAACACAAAAATATACAGACAAAAAATCAAAAGACGGAACGTCAAGAGGCAAGTTTAAACCATCATCAACTATCACGCTTGATTCTGCTGCTGCTCTCTCTCCTCGCTCTCTCTCCTTCTTCCTTCGCAAAAAGAAGAAAAAACCTGGCCAAACCGCCCATCTCGCATATACCACCTTGCAGTTGTAATTTGTCTCCCCAACTGTATTCTCCAAAGCCAGCTGAGCACTCGAAGTTAGTCTGTTACCTAATTGCAAAAAGTCAGCTTAGAGTGGCACAGGTGCTATCAGTACCCTCTTGCCATTCGTGTGCAATCGAGCGTGCCCTATTTCGAGGCGGTAGCGAAGAATAATTGGTGTATGTAATACTATGCTACGTCAGCCCAAAAACTAACGACTCTTCTCTCACTTGGCCGAAAAATATGCAACAGAACTTGCTCAAAAGGAGCACATAGTTGGCCTCCCCTCTGCCATCCTTCGTCTCGTGTTTCAGCCATCAAAACTCCTCAGAATTCCTCTATATCTGACCAACAGATACCTGTAATTTTGCAAATCAGTATTCCCGATCCTCTTACCAACAGAAATTTTTGTTTTAACTTTCTCAACGATGATCCCGAATGGCTCAACGAAAATGCGCATGTTCGGCTCAGAATGGTTGTTGAGAGAAATTGTGCCTATCTGAACCCAACAAACCCTACTGCCTGGTTCACTAATTCCAATGCCAGGGAAAATTAATGGAAGTTAGGACTCTAAATAGCTGATGACTCAAACTTTTGCCTGAATGAAGGTGCATAAGCCGAACAGATCGTATCAGAAACGCTTACCGCCGTCATATGCCATTTCTGATAGACGTCGCGTGCAGTGTTTCTCTTGAGCATCATAAGCATGCAGCCGCCTCTATCTAGCACATCAAGCACGTATCGCTCTCCAGGTCTCGCTCTGTTGTTCATGCCCACATTCTCGAGACAGCCATCAACCGTAAAACGCCACAGTTGGTTGCGGCTACTGTCGCTTACGTTCATCTTGTTCAACATTACCTTCCCCTTCTGCATCACTTCCAATACCAGCTCGTTTTCGTCCGTGAAACCTCGATGCGGACCTCTGAACATTCTCTGTATTCTCAGAATACGTCATCAACTACCTCATCTTCGACTGGTAAAAACGACGAAAAATAGATCAGATCAAGAGATATCAATTCTTCACGGAAACGGGGAAGCAGAGTACGTGCGACGCCTGTATATGTGAGTGAAAGACCCGTAAAGTTTTCACAAAACCCACATGTGCATTAGAAACCAGTGATAATAAAATTGCAGCAGTGACATCTTACTGATGAGCAAAAGATTTAACTATGTGGCGATCACAGTGACAAGCATATAACGCCATAACAAAGAACTATAGTTTCTCCAACAGCTCAAACCCCATCCCAGCTGTATGCATCGGAATGCACTGAAAACCTCACACTCGTAAGAACAAAAGCAATCATCCCTTGTATTGCTTTACATTGAGTCGTAAAAAAATGGTACACCCTTAGACAAACACATGGAATGTTGCTGAGCAAAAGCGAGAATTATTCGGCCAAGGCTTTAATCATTGTTTTTCTTGTCAATCGAAATAAACGTATGCAATGATGCAAAAATCGTTCGGTAAGGTATCTACAAACTCCACTTGTCGGTGAAGTGCCTAGTTACAGAAATAATTTTCTCCAACCTAATCAAATCTAATGCCAACAGCAGCGAAAGCAAGCCAGATTTCGAAGATATTGGTACTCCAGTTTTCAGATTCCTTCTGCTATCCTCTCATGACCTGAAATCCAGCAGTTTCGATCCCCTTTCTCACCCACCCTCTTCCCTCTCGAGCTAACCACACCAGTCAGTGGCTATATATTTTGATGCGCGAGTGCATAAGGGCTATAATAATGAATTCGAGGAGTATTTAATGCTGTCATTGGACGAAGCACGATCGATGGTGGTCTTAACCTAATACATTCCCTCAATAGTATAATCAAGCTTATCACACGCAACCCCCCGAACAACAGCTGGTCTATTTCGTAACAGCCAAGCACAAACTCACATGTAATTACAAGCAAATGCATTTCCACTGCTGCAGAAAAAAGGCTGCTAAACCATTCACGCTCATCTACATTCTCCACGTGTCTCTAAGCTTTAAAACACGTGGCAATTATACGAAGATGGTGAAAAAAAAAAGATAAGCGGTGCCAAACCCACCTTTTGAAGGAATGTGCGAGCTTTATGTAGACGTTATTATCGTAGGTAAGCGGTGGTCCAAGACCAGGTTTCTGTGGGTCATATGAATGCGATTTGTTCTCAAATACTTGTAAAGTCAACAACTTGCATCCATAATGGTCATCCCAAGCATAATCCACTGTACTGCGCGCCTTACAGATTGTCCTCAGATAGCTCCTTTCCGGCCTATAATTAAACTCGCCTGACATACATGACGATGCAAAGACGGCACTTGTATATCCACTAGTCTAATATCGCATAAGCGACAAACACAAAAGGCATAAATTGCTGTCTCGAAATTGGGGAAATTATTTTTATTGAATCGAATTTTGAACAATTCCACGAACTTTTTCAGCATCCATTCTTTATCACACACTTCCAAACATGTCAGTGGTGGATTTCATTGGGTCACAGATTGCCCTAAATCATAGCAGTAGGGAAATTTCCCAGCATAATGCTTCATCATCAACGATGAGTACCTTTCTTTAACAGTTAAAAATGAGTGCAGCCCTTATTTTTACATCCCTCGAACGGTAACAACCAGTGGTTCTTGACGATTTTTCAGAGCACTAAATTATCTACAGAAAAAGAAATCCAATGAGCATAAAAAGAGAAATGCAATGCATAGAAAAGACTCACTTATCGGTTTTCTGATGGTATAAAATAGGCACATCGGAAAGATTTTCAAGTTGTATCGGTGGAGGGAAATAACGTGCATCCGTGAATGTCACACAGAACACGGCACTATTTAAAATAATCTCAACTCGTACAAATTGTGGAGTCTCATCTGCATCGCTGCAAACATAAAATAATTAGTGAGTGAGAGAGAAAGAGATAATAAGACATTTCAAAAACAATGAATTCCCCAGCTACTTACTCCTTTCCACAACATCTATTTCAATCATCTCAGTAAATTCGAGAACCTTCTAGAAGGGATTGATGAAATCTAAAAATTAGCCTTTTGATTTAAGCCATATCCTACATTTACATTTTCTCTCCTATTTCTCAATCAAAACCTTCCAGGCTTGCAAACATCATTAAACTAGTGCATCAGTATTCTCTCGTATGATCGATTATTTTACTGCTTCATAAATAAAACAATTGAGAATAGATCTAAGCTAACTTGTTAAAAGCGAAGTTTCCACTCGACTTGCTCCCTATGCTTAATTATTGAACTTTCTTTCAAATATGACATAAAAGGAATATGACATCGCATGCACATATCACCCTTATCGAAGCCTACATTGTATATTAGGAAACAATCTTCACCACCAATGTGTCACAACGCACAGAATATCAATCAAAACAGTTTCACTGATGTTAACTAGAATGACAATTTTTGTACAGACCTATTTTAAAATCCATAGAGCGGAAGAAGTGAAAACTGAGCACTCTCCGTTCATCCCTCTCATACTTCACTCATTAGTCAAGAGGAAACAATTATTCCTATCCAATTACTAACATTTCAGCCATTAAGTGCACCTCATAAGTCTATAATTTGCAATATAAGCATAAGCAATTGTCGGCTTAAAAATGAAGAATAGTGTATAAATAGCCAACCGCATAGTAACATGAAATGAGCTGATTTGATCAATTCTGAACGGACAGCTCCAATACTTCACGCCGTCACGTTTCACGCAAAGCATTCGTTTATCTTCGAAGTTCTCATTCCATATTAAACTGCATTTACTCGCCATTGTTACATGTTGGCTAGGCTGCTAAAAAGAGAACAACAACTGCAGAAATGTGCATCTGATTACGCAGAAATTGTAGCTCTCAAAACTTCAGTCACTAAAGTGTAAATGTTTTCAATATTTCTGCAAACTGAACAAAAAAAGAAATGACGATTCGCTCAATGAAAGTTTTGCAGTTCAAATCTTAAACGTTGCCATCAGCTTTTGTAAAAAATTTTAAATCCCTTCTATTCATTTCGCTCTAAGAATCGCCTTTTTGTTATATTAAATGATGTAATAACAATTTGTCGACAGGTGAACGTAACCAAACACCTTTCATTCACCCGCAACGACAAAGAAATAACACTTCCGTAGCTATCGAAAACAACAGATTACTAGCACAAAGTAAGCATAAGAAGGTTACCAAAAAGAAAGAACTAAACAAACATCGATGTAGTCGACGTGACTCAACAAGAGACTATGTGAGGTTTGATTGCTGAGTAGATAACGTGGCGTCAGCAGAACCACCTGGGTGTCCTTGTAACGGCCTGTGCCTTGCCTTACTTCCACACCAATATTGTAGATCCTTCAATGATGCTATTTTCATACTGCAGCAAGCAATGCCACTTTTATTGCAGACTCGTCACCATAAACTTTGCAGCGTATTCTATAGTTTTGCTACAGTGGATCTGCCTTGCCTTTGCACTAGAGAAGAGTTGGTAAGCAAATATGTGGTTCAGCATATGACTGCAGGCTGAAACTCATCCTAAAGGAAGTTCTGTGACTGAGAAACAACGCCCGCAAATAAAAGATGTAAGTTCAACCCAAGAAAGAAGTAATTGATGATCCTCCAAGCACGTTTTAGGTCCGGTCATTACTACGGTGCAGAAACTTACACAACAACCCTCCCAGCCCAATTTCTAGCAAGTTACTCAGCGTTTTCACGCACTGAAAAATTTGAACACCACCGATTTTGCATCTCTCGGTTCAGAAACTCATACACCTTTGTTGAGGTGCCTATCATCTCAGTAAAGTAAACGGTCAATTTTCCGCTGAGCTCGAATCCAGCTTCCCCCCGCATCAAATTCATTTTCTCTTGCGTCACCATCTTTTCCCCTTACTTCAGCGCCATGTTTCTAATCGCGCTGCAAAGGTCCCTCCAGTCAACTGAGGATACAAAGACAATGAGATTGCTTTTGTACGCTTATGTAAAATATAAATATGGCAAAACAATGCAAGTTTTGTTCAAATAAAGTCGATCTCCTTAAAGTGAGCACTTTTCAGAATAGTCTATTAATTTAATTGACACTCTGTTTGAAAAAATATCTTCTTAGCAAAAATAACCTTATCCTTTCAGCCTCTTTTCGCTTCTCCACCCTTCTCCCTGCAACTTTCCGAAAAAAAGGCAAGCAGATCTACATGACAATTCTCTTCAAGAGACCTGTTAATATCTCGATTTCCTAGGTCGCATTTCCCTTCACTAGGAGAAGCGAATTCGTCTATTCTCTAGGCAAAACGAATAAAAGCAAAGAAAAAAAAACTCCTACAGCGTTGCTGCGTGTTCATGAGTCAAGAAGAGCTTCAGCGAATGCACGCCCACCGTCAGTGCAAATTTATGGCTGAACTCTGGCTTATACCCACTGTCCTTTGCGAAATTGCTGCCCGCACGAATGATACATCTGCAAGGCAATCATACTTACATGGACACCAGAAATGACCAGTGAGGAGAAGAAGAGGAAATATTTGCATCTTTAAGACAAGGACAACCCTAGCGATTGCCCAGGCCGGACGTGACGTGGATATAACCGCAATTATATGAATATGAAGTGAAGTGAAGTGAACTGACGACAGTATCATTATGCGCAATTTCTTACCTCCAATCTCTGCAGTCATAAACAATTCGTCAAGCAAGAAAAGTCGATTTCAAAGAAGCCAACTATCGCTCACCTTTACTATTCACCGAATCTAAAATAGCCCTGCCACGCATGACGATGAACGTTTCATTGACTCATTTACTATAAGAATAGCATCAATAACCGATGCTCATAGCAGTATACACAAAGTAAACCTATGTCATTGATTGCTATCATATTCCAGAAGTGAAACTGATAACGTCACAAAGAATGCCGAAAAAGCTATATTTTACGACAACATTAATAGTAGAGGTAATTCCTCCTCCTTCTCCCCCCTAAAAAAAAGAGGAATCCTATGGCAAACCCAATAGCAGTAGATGATATTGTGGTCGAGCTTAACTTCTAGCGTACAAACAAGATAACCTTATCATGTATTGCGAATCTTGTGGCAAAAAAAAAGAGAAAACAATGTGGAAAGACCCTGTTGCCAATTATAGTACCCATTCTTAATTCATTGATGGTATTCTACACATTAGCTGAATGCACAAACGAACACACTGTTTAGGGCAGTTATCGTCAGCGAACGAAAACATCAGCGGATGTCGATCTTTGGCTCGCTCATGTTCTTCGAATTGTCCTGCGGCAATATCCTCGGCTGCCTCTTGCTTTATAATCAACGGAATACCCGACTTGTTGACGATCCAATATGGTACCTGTAGCAAATCTCTATACGTTAACAAACAACACCCACTTCAACTCTGCTGCTGCAATGTCAGTACAAGTTATGGTTGGCTGGGTTCATAGGTCACAAGTTTGGACAAGTATAAGTTAAACATGACTATGTCACTCGTTAAAAGTTGCAGATCATCGCATGAAAGTTCAAATGTTTTTGGAGCTGTCTTTCGGGGCATATAAAAAAAGAACTCCCCTGGCCTGCAGGAATACATCCTATGAGGTAGCATTCTAACGGCGCAGAGGTGAGAATTAAGCTAATAACACATGTGAAGCAAATTTACGAGAGGAAGTCAAGTTTTTCTTGGAGGAAGGGGGGATGGGAAGGGCTACGATTGGACACCCTTCGAAAGTTTGTGCCAGAAATGAAAATTGCAACTGCAAAATCCACAAAGCTGCAGTGGCATACATGTCTATTGTGTTTGATGAAATTGACGATTAAATGATTATCATCGAAGCATGAGGCTATCCTCTATTAACAAGCTATGTCAATTTCCGAGATGGTGGGTGGAAAGCAAGAAGTGAGGCAAAGGCTGCTATCTACTTGGAGTTTCACAAAACATGAAGAGAAAAGAAAGCAAGAAAAAAAAACGAGAAAAATAGTAAAAACATCGCCGCCTCCTTCTGGAACCCCACTCCTCCCAATTACGAGTCTCCACCTCCTTCGAAAAACTCTCGGGCTGCACTTCAGATGACATCCACATTAAACGTACGTTTCATGCTTACAACACTTACGGACTCGCCCTCTATCATGCTTGGTCTCTCCTTTGTAATCTCATAATGGCTCTCTCGTCCATGCATCACGACTCCCAAAAACTTTTCTGCTTAAAACGTTATCAACTTTATGAGTTTACGCCTACCCAAAACGATAGTGAGACTGCGCCTCCACGTCCAACGCTCACACTTCCGTACATATCAAGCAGACGAGCAGCAGTATCACGCATCTTGATGTCCAATCTATGTGTTTCTGATCCACCCGGCTTCTGAGAGAGAATCGCTCTATAAATACACATTTAATGAACAGACTGCGTGGATCAATCAGGAACAAATGACTTCTGAATGCATTCAGAATAGATGTCAACAGAATTGTTATTTGATGACAGGTTCAGCTACATGAGATGCAAATCTTGAACGGCAATCAGAAAAATTAAATTTAATTCGGACTTCTAGCAAAAACGCTGCACAGCATCACTCGAAGAAAGTTCGTAAAGTTGTTGCAACAACTGAGCTATTCGCTCGAAAATAAAGGCATTGTTTCGTTGAAACATTTCATAATAAAAGCATTTTTAACGCCGTAAATTTTGGGTCGACACTTCCGGTCACCCATATTAGTCAAGCCATGCTTTTGGATCCAAAATCTCCTACCGATCGATATATANCCCCCCCCCCCCCCCCCCCCCTAAGGAGGAGATAAGACCACAGACGACAATTTATAGAAAGCCAAATGAATAAATCTTTAATATGTAAATGAATAAATCGTAAATGAACAAATCTTTAAATGATGCCTCGCGATGGAGACCGTCCCAGTAGAAACGAAGCGATCAGTCGATACTCGAAAATTGATATCGTTGCCAATATTCACCTTAAAAAAAAAAACCAATCCACATTCTACCGGTATTCCATTTATATTTGAACAACATGAGCAAAGCATTTTACAAATCTCCTCATAGACATAAGTGTCACGTTATAACGGCCAAAATCTATAAGTTCCGGCATTTCTTCTCTAAAACAAGAAGGCAACCTGAGCAGATTACTAAAACTTTGGCCTTTCCTTACTGTTAAACGCAATCGGAACACCGAGAAACAAAACTTGTAAGGCTTCATAAGACAAGTAGCCTAAGTTTCTATCACTCTGAGCTCTCGTTCCTCTCTCCTCTCCTTCCCTTTACATAAATGATATATCGACATGCAAGCTGGTTAAAAGATTCCAGGCGTTTCATGATTATATCATCTGATGTTATGCAACAATATGAAAACTGAAACAACGATAAAAATAAATGCGAACACTAGTTATATGAAGCTGTTTGCCGGCACCAATTGCATATGTGGTGCCCGAAACAATGAATTCCGCATCGATCGGTAACAGGTTCAAAACCGTTAAGGGAGGCATCAATACGATCGTATGGCCTGGCAACATCTCGTATTCGGGGTAATGCTCTCGTTTTACCGATGTACACATCCTACAAATGACGCTCACTAATACAAGAATGAAAATTTCTGACACTCAAACTCTAAGCTGCTATCAACTGAATCGAAAAATTCAGCCTAGAAATAAATCGACTTCCGTTATTCGCCATATTTGACGATCTCAATTTAGTAAAGAACGCAAAAAATCGAATTTTTCGTGCAACGAATATAAGAAAAATATCAGATGCAAAAGCTTAAAAAAACAGCAGGACAAAAGATGGCATAGGAGGTGCAGATAAACAACGAAGTTCTCATCTCGTCTGAAATTTCAAGTCAAAAATTGTTCGTTTTTCAAAATTTGCAACATAAATTCCAACGTTTATCGCATAATGAATACATGAAATGATAGTCTCTTACATTAGTCAAAACATATGAAAGAAGACACCTGAACAAACCACATTAATTGCCAGGTATTCCCCTTTGTTCTTAGTCGCAAAGAATTACCTCTTCCATTTGCAAACTGTCGAATTTAAATTTCTACCATCTTCTCTAACGTAGATTAGTGAAAGTTATTAATCTCATCAATATATAAACACTTCCTCAATGCCTTCCAACGTAGCTTTTATTGCACAAAGAACATAACTTATATTGAAGCATATTTCTCTTCCTCTTAGCCTCAATAGCCCCGCCTCGGAATCTCAACTAGGCCATAAAAGTTGAATCTCCATCATTGAAATCGATATTAGCAATGAGACTAACCAATAGAATCGTTGTCTCAAAGTCGTCTCAAAAAATACCGTTTTGTTGACTATTTCACCAGCATTTCTCACATCGTGCCAATCAACCTAAAACATATATACACTGAGAGGAAGTAATAACACTAGCAGAATCGATTATGACTATTGCCCATATGCTCATTATGGCCTAACGCATTCGGCTGTGCTTGGATGTCGAATAACAATACACAGCCATAATCAGAGACTAACGGAAAGACGCCTTAGAAATATATGAATGAATGACGCATGAAAGATTAAATGCCAAAAAAAAAAACTACGAATAACTAGAATGAACAACATCGGAAGAGAAATGCAAAGGAATACGAAGAAGAAAAAAAAGTACCGCTCGAGCGTGAATCACATTCATTCCCTCTGGTTTAACAGAGATTTGCGCATTCGCGAACTTCAAAGGCACTGGAAAAGCCTCTCCCGATTCAATACGAAGTATTGCGGTACCTGCAAAACCATTCATGTTGGAAATTCAGATGCAAACAACCAGCCAATTGTTAGCGTCGTTCATATGTCAATTCTCGACAATCTCGTCAATATATTTGCATACGCATTCAGATTAGTGATGTATGTGATCGCTCAATTCTCAATTAAAGTGTTGTCAAAATCACAGAATGATTTCCTAGCCGAATCAATACGATGGCAAACGCGTAGATAAACGAGTGAAGTGTTCACAGTACCACTCCTTAGCCTCATTATCGCTACAAAAACCTTTTTATGAATCGCTTGACGCTGAACTCTGCGATCGACGTAACACTCAGTCTTGTTACCTATGACTTCGTACTATACCGCTTGTCATTTTTAGAAGTTACCTGTTGCCCTTTTATTACCAACTGCTACAGCTTCATAACTTGTGGAGTGTATCATCGCATGAAAAGTGACAACTTCACCAATACGACATCAACAACGTATAACAACCCTCACATAAATAGTCCCAACTCTTTTCTACTACCTCAACTTCACAAACAATCAACTGCGTGCAAGCTCAAACTAATTGATGCCCAATGATTTGCAATAATCATTTCAATTGAAGTGGTTCAAAATTGTGTGCAAATGCTCAGCAATGACCGACCCCCGATGAAATCGCATTTCTGGTTGTCGACGATGAGTAGAATCGAGTCGGGTAGATGATTGACAACAGTGAGCGCCGAACGCACAGTGACCACTTTGCGGCCATCCTTGTCCATGCTCACGGCCACCACTAAACGAGCGTTTGCCGATGTCAGTGCCTGAATTAATTATCACATTCTTCCCATCCTCATTCATTTAGTAAGAGAGT
>JAARMF010000951.1:0-57760 GCA_022844705.1 Toxascaris leonina | reverse complement strand
TTTTTGGGCTAGAGCAGTCTCTAGCCCTAGAGCAGTCACAACAACAATACAAGTAACCCCTTTAAATATGAGTTTATAATATAACGCATATTTAAAGGGGTTCCTTAGTTCTTTTCAGATGCGCATCAGAGCTCATTACGAACTCTTCGCCAAACTAAGAAAATATTTTAGCATCCTTTTGCTTTTATGCGTTGATTACTTCAGCCGAGATCATTTATTTGCATCGATTTTGGCGTGTTCGCGTTCATTTTCTTTTTCTCACGAATTCGTTGCAGGTAATTCGGCATTGTTCAAATCGAGAACTGTGAAACTGTACGTACAGAGGAAATAGTGTGGGTCGAGGAAGTCACCATGTTATGTGATGCCTGCTGTTGATCCCATATTTCCTCGAGTATAAGCCACACATGTTGTAAAATAGTCATGAACTGATTTTGGGGTTATTTCGCAGATTAGAGAAAGTGATTGGGGGCGTTCAACTTCTCGGAGATTGCTCACCTCAGCCTTTGCCATTTGAGATCCCCGGGAATGATCTGTGAGTCATGTTCCTTCTCCTTAGATGTTCGGAGGAATGAGGATGAGGAGAAAGCGGAACATACGTATCTTTTACAGATGCTTAAAATGCTAAATTTTCCTACCAACTGAAAGTTTAGTGATTCAGCCATGTTCACGGATGGGTGCTCTCAAATCGTGTAGGTAGTATCGCAGTCGCGTCAGGTGCTTAAAGTGACTTTTTCAGCAGGTGCCCCAGTCCAAGCTCCTTCTTCGTCTGCTGTGAGCGCATTCGTATCCGCACCAGCTATGCCACTGACGATCGCGGCGGCACCTTTACCAGCTGCCAGTTCAACTACTGACCAGGTGATGTTAAACAAATCGATGCTTTTGCGATTGCGCTAGCCCAGTGCTGTTTAGCGAGGGCGACTCAGAATATTGTTGACGCTACAGTACACTGACGGTTCTGAGCAATGGGTCGGTCGTTTGTTTGTCTCATTTGAAATTTGGCAGTTGAAACCTTATCAGCAGGAAGGGGGGGTTCGCTTTGGAATATCGGGACGTCGTAACTCTCTGGAGCACCTGCCCAACGTCGTCCTTCTCTCCCAAAAGTGCTTGTCTGTTGTTTGCTGCTGTCGTGAATGATATATTGTTCCTTTCTGTGCTTCCGTGATGCTGATAGACACCGTCGTTGCATGGTGCTAGAAATAACTCAAGATGTCGTTAACTTATTCGCAGATGAATTATGCTGAGTCCTTGAACGATCTAAAGCGGGACTGGACAGGCACGTGATTGATATCGGGTGTGCTTTATGTGTTGTTATTTTTCATCATGAAAGCTTCCCTGGATCATTTCTGGAGCAGAAATGGGTCAAACTGCTTACNGAACGATCTAAAGCGGGACTGGACAGGCACGTGATTGATATCGGGTGTGCTTTATGTGTTGTTATTTTTCATCATGAAAGCTTCCCTGGATCATTTCTGGAGCAGAAATGGGTCAAACTGCTTACAGGTTCAAGACGGTGTTTTTTTTTTCATGTTTCTGGCAAAACCTCACCGGCTCTTTCTAGAAGGAAGTATGCTGTGCTATTTTCAAGGATAAATCGAGTGGGGTTGCACATTTATAGTGAATGGTCACGTAGTGCTGACATGGGCGTATTTCATTTTTATTGTATCATCTCTAACAACTCACGCACAAACCGAATACGTTCTCTTGTGTTATACTCGTGTGTGATGCTAATGCGGTTTTAGAAACGTTCATTCGCTTTGAACTGCGTAAAGATTTATGTGGACGACGACGAGCGCAACTTGCCGATCCTTTTTAAGTGAACCGTAAGCGCTGTATGAGTTTTACGGGCGAAGTGCTTGCTAGACACACCTCGAGAATGACCATTTCACTGCTGCAAAAGGTCTACATCGAAGAGTTATTTCAGGAGGATGACGCTGAAGGAATTTGGGCTTAGTGAGAGAGGAAACAATGAGGCGTGAGTCGCCACCTCCGAAAGCCCTGCATGCGTACTCGGCGCGTTTGCCTTCTCCTACTGTATCTACTCTCTTATTCTCGTTTATTTCCCTTCAGTATCTCATATTTCTCTACTCATATGTATGTTTTCATTAATTTTACAGCCCATCTCTAGCACCTCATCCAATAGACAAGAAAAGCGCAATGTCGAATCAACGAAATTTCACTAAATATCCTAAGGTTGATAATGCCACCGAAGTTTCAACTGTCGAATGTTCACACTTTGCCGGCCTCATCGAAGAAGGACGATTTCAACTCTTGAATGCTGTTTCAGTGAAACACAAGCTGAATTTACATCAAAAGAATATTTCTAAACGATAGCAACCCTTAGAATCATCGGTCGCTATGATGTGCAAAATGAATCCATGAATAGAGGGCAATGAGCAACTGATCTTGATGGGCGGGCATGCTTTTTGTCGTTATGCTTTGTGTTCGCTTACTGCATCCTTCCCAAGTAGCAGTTTAATTTATTATTCCATGTATTGTTGTCTTCTTCGACCAACACGGACATTCCCTTTCCATGAGGACTGTTAGTGAGGCATCTTTATCTGCCACTGCTTCCCTTAAAAATAAAAGAGGAGACCCTCGCCTAAAATAACGCGTGGCTACATTTGGGAAGTGGTGTGGCCACAATTTTTTCCCGTTTCAGCCGGTTTTCTATTGCCGCTGCCCACAGTTCCGTTGGAGTTTTATGCCATTTTTTGCTTTTTTCTTTAGTGTTCCATGTCGAGGATATTAAAAAGCAGCTTCGCCGGTCCTAACATTCCTAAGAACTGGAGAGCGGAATTGTCCATATCAGTTCTTGTCTGTTTGTTCCCTTATGTGAGAGACAACTCACTTCGTTTTTGTATGCTTTTTGATTTTCGTCCGTTTCGGACTGTTCTCTTACGGGTCCGTTCGAATCACGATTTTTCGCCGATGTTGTATATGTGCAAGCGTTCTTCAGTTGCGAGTCCTCATTAGCTTTTCGCGGTGTTTTCCTTGGCGGATGAATGACGTTGGTTGTGTGGACTGCCGCTGTGACGGAAGAGGTGTCTGTCACATGCTTTTTATGGTGCAATATGGTCGTTTTTTGTAGGAAGTCTTGCTATTTTTGCTTGTCGTTGTTAACAAGGGGGTGTCCTATAGAGGTATTCAATGGAGACTTTTCCACTTATAATGTCTCGCCGACATTTATTATTTCTTCCTTTTACCTTACACAAAAAAATTTCGGATGGGCGTGGAAAAAAGGTGGAAAAGTAAGGAGATAAGTTGGAGTGTTCACTGTTAAAATTATTTCTGAAACAGTTCGTAGAGACGTGTTGCGACAAAAGCGCCGAGTAGCGAGCTTACCACACTGCCTTCAGGAAGTAGTATGTGATGCTGGTTTTACATTGGCGTATTGTTCTGAAATGTCAGCCAACTAGTGAAACATAAAAAACGCTTGAATCCAGCATTCGACACCACGCACACAACACTTGCCTAAAGGCACTATGGTCGTTTTGCTTTTCAGCGCTGTCGTATTTCGTCTCCTATTAAACGTGCAGCGTAAAAGAACCCTTTCATGGCGTCAACATTCTAAAACGTTCGCACCGTTCTGTAGAATGGAATATCGCATTCAGTTGAGAAACCATGTTGCAAAACGGGGGCCATTCCTACTGCAGTTTAGCCTTCGGAAGCGATATTTATTCGTGTTATGTGTATAAGCGGTTCGAATCTCACGCTATTCATACGTGTCTTCCAAGAGAGGCACTTCTTGGTTATAAATGTGGTAATGTTAGGCCGATGTATTTGTGTGGTTGATAGCAGCACCGAAGCACCAGCGAATTTCGGTGACGCCTCGTTGGTGAGAGTACGTTCCGTGGGGAGATGCAAAAACAACCCAAGTTAACTTTTGCTGCGATGCTTTTTTTTAAATGACATAACATATGTACAGTTCCGTAAAGAGTGGGAGGAATGTTTGATAGGAGCGGGGCACTTTTATTTAATGCAGATGTCAACAGGCAGGTTATCGCGAACCTCATCCTTACCAGGCAGCAGTTACGCATGCTGAATGAGGCGCTGCTGAGTGTTTTGCTTGAGGTGAATGATGGCTTTCGTTTGCACAGACCGTTGAGTGCGAGCTCGTCGTCGGCACGGACAGTCTCACTCCTAAAGAGGTACTGCCATAAAATTGTTGAACATCACCTTAAGGTGGTATTTGCATCATCTATGTAGTGACTCGATGAGATGCAGTCAGCGTTAAGAAAGAATTGAAAATCGTGGTCAGGTGTTGTCCATTCGGCGTAGATGCTTTGCCCAATATGAGCTCGTAGCCATTCACGGGCATTGCAGAAAGCAACGATTTGCAGAAAGAACTGCGTCGGATGCGTCTTGAATGCGACTGTCTTCGCTTACGACTCTACTCGGTACAGCTACTCAAGCACATCGCGCCTTACCGGATGACGACCACACGACGAGCGTTTCACGTCTTCCTCAATTTCCCAGTCAGAAACATTTGTAATAAACCTTAGCAACGCATTCAAGAATTACTCAATAGTGTGGAGCGCAGTAAAGGGAATTAGGTGCCTGCTTACACCGAAGTTTGCCCAGGAATTGACAGATACCTCAAGCGCCCCTTACATGCACGTATGCAGCTCTGCCTCCTTCTTCCTATATGAGGCTTCGCAGTAGACTTTCGTACTTCGTGCAAATTTGATGTAAAAGGTCTTACTCATCACTCCATCATGACGGATCCAGCCACGGTGGCTCAAGGTGCGGGTGAGATTATAGTCAACTCATTCTCGTTCAATCACAGAGCGTGACAACACTTTGACAGCCTCTATTGTTTTCACGTAAGCCATTACGAAACTTCAACTGACAAAACAAAAGACAAAACCTCAAAAGCCAACTTCCATGCTGTTGGAAATGCTTTGAATGTTAAGTCAAGCGTTCCAAGTTACAGGCCCCTCCATTTGAGAGGTAGCGAAGGCCCGTTTTTAGCCTTACGCAGCAGACAGCAAGTAAAAGTTGCTGTTGAAATGCTTCCGTAGCATTAAAGGGTACTGAAGATATCGAGCAATTTGATCGGAGGAATTGATGTCACGCCGTATCAAAATCCTCTTCTCTAACTTCAAGCAGCAAAAGAACTCACAATCAACATGTCGTGCCGTAGAGCTCCGCATCCCCAGCTCTGTCATGTAAAGGAATATGTCAAACAAATTTCATGCCTCTAGACTTCCAGAAAAGTGCTAAAGAAAATAGAGGTGGCGGATAGACATGCACATGCACGGCAACGCCACATCGAGAATTTAATTCTGCATGCTAGTCGCATGCAGTTCAAAGATCTTAGCCATAAACGCAACGGCAGCAACAAACACAACACATACTGCAACAATTTCAACATTGCGTATTCTTTATAGACATTCCACAGAAAACATCTCATCATATCCCACGCCACAGCAATTCTGCACACAATTTATCTGAGGATGGCAGGTATGTCGTACGTATCAGTTTAAAAACAAGCATAAAGACGAAAATGCACACAAAACAACTTGTTAAGCCTCAGCATAAGTATGATGTCATGTGCCACTAGAAGCTATCATCCCTTTCCTGTGATGCTGAGTGCCCTGACCCATCACAACGAAACAAACAGTCGACCTGCAGAGGTAGGCAACCAACTGCTTGCAAGAAAAAGTTTGTGCCACCTATTTTGAGGTGCTTTCATCAACCGAGCCACCATCGCCCTTTAACACAAATCACATGCGATATCACCTTCAAATATTTGTGTGTCAATAAACGAAACTGCCCCTGCTTTCGTCACAACAGAAACAGCCCTCCCAATGAAACCCTCATCGCAAACCCTCTCCACACAACAAAAGCCATCAACCTGGTCTGCACCACACAATACGCACGATTAACTAAGCTCTAGCAACCATTTTACAAACCCCAAACCTTCACTTTTTTACAGCAAACTAAAGGGTACACGTCAAATCGTACTCATGAACATGTTCCACCACATTATCCTAATACGTTATTTCGTGTTACAGCCTACACAGCTAAGATGCTCATTTTCCTGTTCGTCAGTTGCCTTAAGAACCTTCTATCAATTTTTAGAGAAAAGGCGAGGGTGGTGCCTGAGCAAGAAATATTCACTCGGTCATCACCATGTTCCATCAAGCCTATTCCAACATGCACAAAACGTGCTTTAGTTTTCTCACTACTCTTCTTCCCCGATCCTTATACATCCGAACTATGTGCCTGTGCCAACAAACATTCCAGTTGAGTCGCAAACAGTGCACGCTAAAGATTACATCAGGCGTTGATTTTACTCGACCGCAATATGGGGAATGACTTCAAAGACATTAAATCTCTCTCGGGAAATTCACAACATCCACTGAGGTTCACATAAATCGCGTGAAATGTTTCTGTCAGTTTTTCAGTAAAATCAGCGTCAGGCACTCTTGCTCCAGATCAACTTCCTGACGACTTTTTTTGGGAAAGGTACATGTAATGGACTCCAACTAGAAAGAAATACTCATTGGCCTCACTGTTGCTCTGTCTAGAACTAGAGAGCGACGTGAAGTTTTTCACGAAACTTGGAATCGACTTATTCGGTCTTTTGCCTCATAAATCAAAAGGTACAATTTATATACCACATCGCTGACCAAAGCAACAGTATGAACTTGCTTAAACAAAGCGAAGGCAACACTACATCCAGCGATACCCTCGCGCTCAACACTCCTAGCGTTCCCCAACACTCAGTTATAAAGCTAAATACCCAGCTCTCGCAAACCTCAGCAGGCTCAAGCAAGGTGCTAAAAACGAACATGAACGTGATGGTTGAACCTGCACAACCTGAAATGAAAATGAACACTAGCAAAACCTAACATCTACAGCTAGAGAAACTAGGTGCCCTACTAGCAACAAAAGCGCAAATTGGTAAGTATGTTACATCGCTTCATCAGTGGCAACCCTCAGCACGCGACGTTCTGTTTTTAATGAACAACCATTCTAAGGATAGCTCTTCTATTTATCAAAGATCGCAAAAGCGTCAGAAATTTTTCCAGTCATTATTCAAAAATAGCGCCATGTGAAATATAGACATACAATGGCGACTCTCATCGAGCAGCGCTTGTATCATCTTATCTTAAAGACGGAGAGTATTCTGTGGACATTTGTTGACAAGAACTAGATAGTGCAACAACCATGACTCTGTTGCCATTGCAAACATTTCAGCTAAAACCAAGCTTCTTGTTTAAATTGGATCTGAGACGATAAAAAAAATTCATCTTCAATACAGCCTCTTTAGCCGCACTGAAGCGATCGCTTTCAAAGCATTCTTTGAACTGCGTGCAGAGTACGTCGATGTTGGCGTCGACCCGCTTCAGCATCTCGTTGATTTTTTCCTCTGAATTCAGCGAATCGGCCTCTTCGTTCAGCTCCATCATTTCCACCAAAAAATCGCCTCCACTCGCCGTTTCTGAAATAACTTCTACCGATTAGTTGTAAGTAATACGCTAGATTCTTACATTCTGTCGTCGCCTCAACTCACCTCTGCTGTGACAAGTTCTCTTCAACTGATGTCACCTCCATCGCACATTGTGCAATGCAGTTCCAATTATCCTATGTAACACTCTCTTGTTCTTGAAGATGCTACACATGTTTCCACTCCTGGCGCCATCCTCCATCCCTCCAACTTGCCCTCGACTCTTTCTTAGCTTGCTTCAGACTGCTCTGTTTCTGCTGAACTGCACCAACTTCAGAAGTACTTTACCATCACACAGCAGAACACACTCCCATTATTCTGATTAGCTCTTGAATGCAGCTCCACGAGGACTTAGGGATCATCCCCTTCACATATCCAGGATTTTCGCGACAACCTCTTTTGCCGCTGCTCCGTTTTTGATAAAGAAGGGAGAATCCACGGTTTCAAACTGTACATCGTCTACGCTTTCAGCATAAATAAGCCGTCCACTGAGAAAGAATGAAAACAGCGATGCGCTTCCGACGACGAAAGAATGTGTTCTTAGCTGAAACTCTAAAAACTAAAAGTGGACACCATAGCGGTTAACAATTTTCAAATGTTAAGTTCCAGCCACTCCGATGTAGAGCTGGAACGGAGCTGCAAATGACTAATGCAAACTGTCTATCACGCAAAACAATCTATTTCGAGGGCAGTGTTGAAGGGAAATTACTACTGAAACAAAGGAAGTTTATGGGAGATAGCTGCAGAATGTGGCAATGAAAAGCCCCAAAATAACAAGCGTCTCCATTTAGCTCCAAAAGAACAGTTGAACAATCGCAAGGACGCGATAAACGCTTGTGGAAGCAAACAATTGTGGAAAAGGAACAAAGAGCCAATACTGGCAGCGTAATGAAACGTGAAAATCAGCCCACAGCAAGCCATCTTATTCGCACAGATGGCATGAAAATCTTAGTTAACGACAGAAGCACCAGAATGACGCGCATGATTCGATGTTTCAACCGAATTCTCATAGATCACCGTTGGCGCTTTAAATAAAGAAAGGGGAATAACAACTTTCCTCTACCAGTGAGCTTTTCATTCAGCTTTAGGCAAAGTGTTCTCCAGAACAGTTTGAAATCACTGCTGGAAGCCGTCAACCTTCGACCTTTATGTCATCTTTGTCCTTGGCCATCAACGATGTGAAATGAGAAGCGTTTCAAGATGCCGAGACGAAGACCCCTTTCTACTTTGCCACCCGCATGTCAATCGGTTCCTTTCAATCTGATGACACCATCGTTCACACTAAATCAGCAAAACACCTCCAAAAACGTATCTTTTTAGTGATCACTCGGAATGCTGACTACAGAAGGGGTTTCAAAGCCACCAAAAATAAACAGTAACCACACAATGCTGCAGGAAGTCGAAATTACTGGCCACGATATTAAGTGATGCATACGCACCGCCAGGAAGCTGCGTGGGTGGCGACATTCACAAAAACAAAGTGCGTTTAGCACGCTTTTGAGTTAAAGACGGGTCCCCTTTTGCTCATACATTACCTCAGAATGGCTTCCGCCAACTTCACTCAAAATCATCGCTATTCAATTTTCAAAGTGCACTTTTCAAATATGAGAATGACAACGACCATCGCACTCTGTCGCTGAGCATTTTGTTTGTATAGCACCAATACATGAAGCAGTCTATTCTTAGAACCAGCATTTGGGCTGTTTTTAGCATATTTCAGCTCAGATGGCGGGGGAAATGCCAGAAAGAAGTCACCTTCAAGATTCGCTCCGTGTCCTTTCAACTTCAATAAATACTGTGCCCGGCGTAATGGCTCTGTTAGCGTCTGATAAGCGTCATTGAGATAACTCGAGCAAAGCTCAGAAACCTCCTTTTCTTTCTGCAAACGAACTTTTATAATCTGATGGAAAATGCATCCATCTACAAAATAGAACACCCTAAATGCTAAATACTCGATTGAACAAGGATCGTTCAGACTCTCATCTAATACTTTCACCGAAAAGACTCGCTGTTTCACAGCGTATTCTTGAGCTCATGAAAAGATATTGACTTTGACGCTTATGTGTAACTTCGAATTACCTTCCGGGGGTTTTGCATTGTATAACTCTCCTGAACTGTCGTGATGGCAGTACATTCCAAGCCTTAGATTTTCTGGAAGAAGAACAACGCTAACGGAAAGGATGGAATGGATAGAACGAGACGTTTTGAAGCTAACGAAATGCGGACTAAGGGCGAACAGCTAGTAAGGGAAAGAGACGGATGGTGGTGCAGCCTTTTCTGTAATCTCACCATTAATACCGCAGTGGAAAAAGGGTCTACCTACCTCATTTATAAACCCTCCCATCCCTCTGCAAAAAACTTCTTCGAGATCAAAACAACGTCGTTAAACCTTCCGAACTAAGTGGAACTAAAATACGAAATGTCGACGGGCTCGAAAATGCGATTACTTGAAAGGGAAACATGGAAAGTACCTTCAATATTTGCAGTTCCGCTATTATCATGTATTAACTTCAATGTTCACAACATCTGACGTAACCCTTTAAAGATGCTTCTGGTAGCTAATCTAAAAGATTACAACATAGCCTCCACCTTAAAACAGTCGAAATGTACGCTCCACATACAGCGAAATCGCGCACTTCAACACATTTTGCCTTCAAACGTGATACAAACGGCACCAACCTTGGAGCAACCAGAGAACTTGTCGGGATGTATCCGTGATTGCAATTCCAAGAAATTCTTCTTTAGAAGCGATATATCGACGTCAAAAGCTGGACGAACACCAAGATAGTCGAAGAAGCTCTTATCTTCTACAGGCTGAATTGCTGAACACGCTGGACAAAAGAATTTCTGCTGAAAACACTTCCGTTTAGTGGCGTCTTAGAGAAGGCAAAATAACATGACATAGTAGTAACGCGGCTCCTCCATATGACATTTTTGCGTTCTACCTGTCACATTCTTGGGCCCGACCGAATGTTTGCTTAGCATCATTTGGGGAGATGCTTAGACAGCAACAAAACTGTTGCTACCTATAGGCAACTATTAATACTAGTGAAGACTTCAACTGATTGAATGCATTTCCTTTAACGCCACCAGTTTGCAACTGGAGTCGAGATGAAATGGATTGCTCACTGCACAATTTTATGCATCATTACAAGGAGGCGTTAGTATGATGAAAGTTGTCTCAAGCAAATCTGCGTAGTGAAAGACGTGTGCATATGAAACACCGTGCTCACTTATCACACGTTGATACTGAGATAAGACTGATCTGGTTTATAAGGTTTCTTCAAGAAAATTATAAATGCAGCAGCAAAATCTTTGAACCATAAGCCGTCAAGCAGTTGTTCATCAACTTATAGCAGCTGTTAACTACAACCAATAGTCGCATTTCCTCACCAAGGCAATAAATAATTTGAAAGAAAAGTTTATTTTAGTCTCTTCCACATGAAAAGTGCGTCTAAACATTCGACTATGGTCCGCTACAGCAAAATAAATGACAGGGACTGCTGTGTGAAGTGATAAGCGAAAACGAAAAAGCCACAACTCCGAAGTGATTAATCGTTATGAGCTATGAGGTCGCATATGCAAAGCTGCCCCAGGCAGACACGATCGGAATTTGTTGCAGTCCCCTTTTGCGGTACAAAAACTAACTGAAAGTGCTCGATCAGAACAACTAGCGTAAAAAGGAAGTTCTTTCCACCACTTTTCGATAACGCAAATCCCTAAGCAGCGTCAAATCGCTTGGCAACAAGCATTCGAATCTCCTAGATACTGACTATAACATCTAAGCAGCCCGACGTACAGTGATCCCGACAGAAAGTTAAATAAACTGGGCTTGCGAGCAGTATTTGCACTCCATATATTGCAAATACGGACACGCCCTGAAGTCATATGAGCTCTACCCGTGCACAATGATACAATCGGTATTTGGGTGTAAGTGCAATTGAACGCCGACTCTTCTTTCTAGTTCCACGAATGTAAGAGCGCAGTAAATCTTCCTCACAATTTTACATGAGATGCAACTTTTGTTAAAATTCATCAGCTTCCTACAACAACAGCATAGAAATAAAAAGACAAACCTTGAGGCAGTCGAGTGCCATTTCGCACTTCCAGCAGTCGCGTAGCAAGGCGCACTCATCATTGATCTTACTGCAAAACATAGCATTCTAAACAACCAACACTGCACAATTACTTCTACAATACGACCTGTACACTTGCAAGAGGACAACTGTGATCAACTATTCAATACAAAAATACTGGCGCTCATACAAGAGCAGCTAATTTTAAAACTTCAAGTGGTCGAGTGGAGCCGTGCCAAAAAACCGTTGAGCATCAAGCAGCCCGACTATACCCATCTCCGCATAACCACTCAGCAGCTATACCACACGGCCCGTTGGCAATATCTGATGTTCGCTCCATTAGATCCCACCAGTCGACTGCGAAAATTATGATGACAGAGTGTGAAGCCAGCTGACGATAAAATGTCACATTGGCGGTGTTAAAAAATGACCTCACACTCACCATATTTAAGATAGCGGTCCGAGTGCTTTATTTACAAGAAGGCAGGGAATCTTCATGACTTAAAAAGTTACGAGGCCGTGCCGGTTGCGAGCTTCTGACTTCAAAAAAAGGGAAGCGGCACCTTTTACAGATAAGTACTACAAGCAGATTTCAATACATTCAGCTAAAGTCATTCCCTCCTTCTCTTTCCAAAACGACAAATGGAAAATAAGAAACGCTTTCCATAATTCACTACCCTCAACAGAAAATATTTCAGACAGTTATAGAAATAGAATAAGCGTCCAACAGTAACAACCAGCAAAGCTGGAAGAACTGCAAATAGGTACACGCAATGATTAGAAAAAAGCATGAAATGACTTATTGGCAGACCAACTGTCAATCGTGCCAACAAGAAAATATTAGCGCGAGTCGCAGTTCAAGAATGGTCCACTCTGCACTTTTTCACACACCTTTCACAGCCTCTTGCTTGACTTTTTTCTTCATTGCTGTTTTTTTTTTTTTTTTTTGCTTTATGGGCTAAAGGCGGTAAGGATAAATCTTTTTCTTCCTCTCTCTTTTCACTGCTCATCACCATGGCGACTTTCCTTTCGCTCAATCTCATCTTTACGCCCTCTCCTTCCGTACCACCTCCATACCTGTCAGATATACTATACTGAAGCACTGGAAGAGCAAGTGTAACAGAAAAGGACACTTCATGAACAAATCAAAAAGTACGAGTCTAGCCCTCATCTTATTGAAAGAAGGCAATACCAGCGAAGGCCTTTTTATCGTTAACTGTCCCTTCTTACCCATAACTTATCTCCCTCGCAAGGCTCCACTCCAATGCCAACCAATCAGTTATTTGCATACCACCAAGTAGAAAGCACTGCAACAAGCAAAACTTCGAAATTGCAGGTTTTAGTGCAAGGCAAACAAGCATTCCAGTTTTCACGTTTACATGGTGAAAGTGAGCACTGAAATTGAAGGATACCTTAAAAGACGAGAAGGTATTCTGGCTGCGACCCTGTTTATCCTTTGCGCAAGCATGAACCTCCTTGCTACTGCAAGTAAAAAAGAATTAAGGGCGATTCCGAATCGAATGTGGGATGGGAAAATCACGTGCGTAGTCATAAGGAGCCACTGGAACAAACTCTAGCTGATTTATTTACCGAAGCGAATTATGGCGCCACTGTTTTCATGGCGTTCCTCCTGAGGCTTCTCCTCGAGCACTAAAACGAGAAGGTATCGAAATCTCGCCATAATTCGAGGATTAAACTATTCTACGAGCAATTAAATAACCTCGGATTCACAAACAATTCCGGACCACCTAGCATACACTGCATAATAACCACACTTCACCTTTACAAATTAAGCATACATCTGTCTACATTGCATACTTCTACCAAGATATTATGGCCCTATCAACACGTACTGCGTAAAAAAGCGTCTCGGCCGCGGTCACCAAAATAAAAAAGTAGTTCTATTTTCATTTATTATCACAAACCCAATCCAAGCATTTATCAAAGGGAGTGCAGCTAGCAACGCCCCTTCACAAACGTCACAGTACGTCAAACTACGGATCGTAGCATTTTACATTAAAAAATACCCCTTTAGAGGAGATGATTTTACCAGTGGCACACAACCCTATCCCTTATTCAGTACCCACAGTGCCATAACCTTCAGAGCTGTTATACCCACACGTCATGCCTCCAATGAACAGCCATTTTCCCATCTCGTAACATCTATCATCGAAGCAATTCAGAACCTGCACCAAACATCGCGTAAACGCTCCCAGTTGATCGTCTAGCTAGAACGCTTCCTCTGGCAATACTTCTTGAACTTTGAGGCACCGCTCCATCACGGCCATCTGCAAAACCACCTCCACCACAATTACGACTCCAGCCTCAACTGTAATGATTCCTGCGTCCTGACTTGCGCCACGTTTCAAACCAATCCGTCGTTCATTTTCTGCGCATCACTCGCAAAGAACAAATTTTGTGTTGCCCAATCTCGCCTTTTTTTTGAGGAGTGGCGAGTGTTGCCCACTCGCCACTCCTCACCTTTTTCCATTCACTCCACAAAATTTTATGTTGCCCAATTTAACAGAAATACTCAGCACATCATTCCTCAAATGATAAGCTTATTCGACCCCGTTGTGCACCTCACTTAACCGCACGATTGCAAACAAACCGGTATAGGGTCTAGCTTCCAGGTCAATCGTCAACAACAATTCTGTTTAACCAGTCACTTTAAAAACCTTTTCCAGTCACTAAATATAATGCTTACAGCAAAACATTACTGCCCTCTTCAGCCACAACTAAACACCCATCTTAAAACACTTTATTTGCAACCAGTCAGCAAACAACAAAGCGGAAACATTAGGACACCTCACAACGGTACAAAAGATCATTCAACGCTGATCGAACAACACAACTGCAGTAGCTCGGGTCAAACAACACAGCCAAACATTCATACATGCAAGCCAATTTACCAGTCAATAGCATAACAACGTAGCAAGTCCAGTCATATATACTTGCAACCGTGCAATGTCGGTTGCAAGCTTACAAAAAAGGTACCACTTACGAACATCAGCAATGATAAGCTGAGAGATGGAAACAGCATCGTAACGACCCAAACGACAGAAGAACCGATTCCTTCCACCCACGGAACAGTGTGATAACAGGAAAGCAAGATAACGGAAAAGGAAAAGTACTCTGAGATCGGTCAAGCAATAGTTCTCAAGCAACATCGTTCTTCGACCTCCGACCCTGAGTGGTATATTAATGAAGCATTGTACTAAAGAGTTCGAACGATCTGCGAGAGCATTAAAGCTGCAAAACCTTTGCGACGGTGGGGCAGCCAACCAAAACGCTTCCGTTAGAATGCTTGATTTTGAACTCTTTCCATCGTACAAGGAAGAGTTCAAATGACTGCTGCCAATATCGCTATAAAACCACATATTGAATCTGTAATTGCTGTGATGTTCCGGTATGCGAAAGAAAGCAAGTGTGCAGAGGACTGCCGCCGACCGATTCAGTGCCGCTGCTATTCGGTGTCTTATTTTTAAATTCATCTTGGTAGGCAGCAAGATCGATTCTCAATGATTTGCTTATTGCCGAATCCCGATGAGCCCCAAGCATCAAAACTTACTTTTCGTACCGAAAACAAGAAACACCAATGAACGAAAAGTATATTTTTGAAGGAGGCAGGAAACTTCAGAGAATCCGATCAATGAATGCAAACAACATGAGCAAAACAGAACGACTTCTGTGCTCTGGAATCCCAATCCTCCCCCAACGACTAAATAAGAAGCATTGCTCCCCATATAATTGAACAACAATCCAGAAAGAAGCAGATTTGAAAATCAGATGCAGGTCAATGGTCGCCTCTCTTCCACAGTTTAAAATCTGATGCGCAATGCATCACTGCCCATTCACAGTAACTTCAGAAATGCAACGACCTCATTACCGTGAAGCACAAGAGCAGTAAACCTCGGAACTGAAACGTGACGAGCTACTTGAGGGACGAGAAGACGGACTACTTGTTCGCATAGTTCACATGCATGACCTGCGAAGGAGTGATCTTGAAATTGTTGAGTGCGTTTCGTGCCACAGTCGCCTCACCCTCACTTTCGAATTCGACAAAAGCTATGTCCGGTCGGTTGGGTATGCGACGAATATCCTTGAGTCCCGGATATCTGCAAAATCAATCTCAAACGTGTCCTTACTTTCAGCGATGCCAGCATATTTCAAACCTCCAAGGCGGAATTTACAAATCACGAAAAGCATTTGGATGCCAACTGACTGCAATATGAATCGCTAAAACTGATTGCTTCATTCTCCATAAAGTCTCATTTCCTCTACAAAAAAGGATTTCTTCAGTTATCTCACCATTACGGAATTCATAACGAGCTACGTCTTTACATATAATGCATATCAGATATGTAACGGACATATTACTGAATTGTGCCCCTCCATCAATGCATCCTATCCACGTTCTGTGAGAAGTCAATGGGAAATCAACAGTTAAAGCAGCCAGAAAGCCTAAAATGTTGTTAAGAAGCCAAAAACACAATAAGAAATCAATCTCTGTCCATTCAAAAATCTCACAGTTTGCGTGTGATTTAAAAACACTGGAAATAAACACTATACAAACTAACGGATTGAAAAGAAGCGACAGCATCTGCTCGGTGGTTTCGTCCGGCAAATTGGTGCAGAAGAGGATCTTGTTTGGTGGATTGATCTTCTCAACTGCTGCTACCGCAGGCTTGTTTGGTGCTGCCTTTTCGACACGAGCCTTCAACATCATCGCATCAATTAATCAGGTTAATAATGGAGCACTCGACAACATTTAGTAAACCGACAAGCTAACTCTTGCTCCGGAGATTGTTCCTGTCCACGCTACAGAAGGTACATTCAATCCAACATAGCAATAAAAGCACTCGGTTCAAGGCGGCACCCCTCATCCGCCAAACATTACAATTCCTCGGTCTCTGTCGCTGGTGTGGCTATGCTTCCACTAGTGTCTTGCACGAAAACATGCGCAAGAGAGCAAAGGTATTCGAGTTATATTGCGAAATTTATGTATTAACACAACGTCACATAATCCCGTAAACGTGCAAAATATAGTCACTACCTTTTCAGCGATCAAGGAAGCAACTGTTGGAGAAGCAGCGGTACGTATGATTGCATTTCAGCAGTCTAATCAGCCAAAAACAAATCAAGTGTCCTTAGAAAGCTCAGAAAGTGGTTTCGTTTAAATGATGCGACTTTTATGCTTCAATATCGACCACCTGTTTGCAATTTATTTTCAACAACAACTCTGCCAAACACATGCACAAAACGGCACTAATATCCACATCACATACACCCCCCCCCCCCTTCCAAATTAACAAGTAATCCTTCACGCTCGTTCCCTGACACCACCGCCGTGGCAGAAGGCAAAAATAAGGCACGTCATGCAAAATTAACTGGATAAATGAATTTATAATCGATGTGCGGTCTCAGGGTCTCATGTAACACCCAAAGGTGAAGCAACCTTATCTGCTCAGCACAAGAAGATAAACGACGGACGACTCAGAAGCCCATGGAAGAACGTGCTCGAAGGCAGAATGGGTAGTGGTCAACTGTGTATCAAATGATACCCTCGCCTCGACTGCTCGATCCTCGAAGAGGTGTGGCAAAATACTGCTTAACGTTGCAAAAACGACGCAGTTACACAGTGTCATTACGAATTAGGGCGCAGACGGTGCTATAGCTTATGGCAAATCGCGTGAAAGGGTGACATTCATTAGTTTTGTTGAACGCAAATGATTTATCAGTTGCTTTTTTTTTAGCAAACTATTGCCAACTTAATACTTTGACACAAACTTTTGGCTTGACTTCTTCCCCACCCGGTGGATCGCTACAGACAACTAACAGAACGAAAACAGAAGTGCACTTCCTTCGCTAATGCGTCACTGCTCTATGGTGAGAAGTTGGTACGAACCGGAGATTGAGTACAGCAAACGTTTCTTCGGTATTGCTCCTCTCAGCTTTCAATAAAAACTTCATTTGGAGAATTCCTACTCGTCATGCACATCACAACTTCACGGTCACTATACTTGCAGAGATAAGTTGCCGTGTTTTTTCATTATAACACACCTGCGTATTTCAATTATATGAAACACTTCACCTATGCATGTCGCTGTTGTATGAAATAACCTAAGTATGCAACCATATCTGTCTACCTCATTATCCTCGTTGGTTGATCACTCGGTCTATATGAAACAAGGAATGAAACGAGCAAGAATTGCGCAACGCAGCAGTCATAGCAAAACGTTAGGGATGCGGAAAAACGAAAGACGACAATAACCTTTTTGCTGTCTCTGGGAGGAGCTGATTTTTTACGCTTCTCACCAGCCGCTTGCTTCGCCAGCAGATGCTTCTTCGGCCGATCCGTGTATGTTCCTTTAGCTTTCGCAATCACATCCGAATCTTCGCGCGCAAATTGAATTCGCTGAAATCAACGAAAATTATGAGAAACCGAAGAAAAGCGCCAAAAGAAGAATCTGAACAACAAAGTATGGCAGATATCTTCTCCATTTATGAATGTAATGCGAGAGAACGTGCAAAACCGAGTCGCGATCGAATATGTGAATGCAAATACCGTAAAACGCATATAGAAAAGCATTATGACCGCATAGAATCGGAAATATTTAAGAAAAAGTGCGCCTTATAAAAACTCTTCGCACTATAAGATTCGAAGGCCGGAGTGGAGGGGATTGAACCACAATAATTTCCGTTTTGATCACTGCCAACATTTACTGCTGAAGATTTTTGAGTTTGCCGAACTAAGCGATTCTCTAAACAAAGTCAAATAAACCTCCTCGACTGAACCGATGCATACAAATTCGATCTAGTCTCGAACACTGCGACATCATGGAATGTTTTCCAAGAATTTAAACACTTATTAGCCCGTCACTGCAATTACTTCTTAGAAGTGCTCAAAACTTCACTATGCTTCCCCTTCTAAAGTTTGTCAGCACGAAGCCAGTGAGACTTCTGTAAAGATAAAAATTCTGACCTCTGACCTTCCCATCTCTGATTCTGAAGAGCAGTTCTTAAACCTCCCAAAAGATACCGGTTATGTTTGAAAACCTGAGGGACGAAGTTCTGCCGCGACAGGGCATTTTGGAACTATTCGCGTGCTCTACTACTTGATTTCTCCAGGTGCAATACTTGATGCTCTTATATTTGAGAAGTCTTGACCAGAACATCATTTTCCCTCTCCAATCCAGAATGAAGCGGAAATACAACAGAACACTGCAAGAAGAGCGTAATACAACACAAAGCAATCATCTTTTTGTGCAAAGCACTTCTGCACAAATTTTTCGTTCCAGTGGAATAGTGTCAACTGATGTCAACGGGGTTGATGGTCAGTTAAACGCTTACTGATTTGACCTACAATTTTATCTCAACTATTACCACTTTCCTCTATCTCAGCCTATAAATCATTCGCTGGATTATCGCCCTGGATAAGTGATATCGTTCGTTGAGAAATTAAGTTCAAGCTATAGAAGCAACAAAGTTCATGCTCTAGGAAACCATTTAAGATATCTGCGGTGAACATCATGAACAGCATAATTCATATGTACTATACACCTGAAAACATACCATCGGCTTATCGTAAAAGGGAAATCCTTGCATTGCACGTAGAGCATTTGTCGCCGAACTGATCTCCTTGAAGATAACATGCGCCTGAACTGATCAACTAATGGCTACATCAGCGAATTTCGAACATTCATTGCAGTGGTGGATGAGCAAGCCCACCAACAAATCACCAGGATGCACTCAGCAATCAGTGTGCATCCCCAAACAGGCCTAAGTAATAGCAACTTAGCGCCTAAACTTCGAACACAGCTAATTATTTTTGCTTTAGTCCTCTGTCCCTCCTCAATTATTCATGCAGATGGCCCATCTTGGCTGTACAAAGCTTGACGGTGGTCCATTCGACCACCACGATTCCCCAACTGAGTTGATACACACTTTCGAACCCACAAACACTATAAAATCAGAACACGACTAGCAAGACATGTGCAACGACAGAGGTATGGACTGTTTTCAACCGGAATTATAAACTGTCATCTCATGCAACCCCATGCACTCTTTTTGGGGGTTGGAATTCGTGAAACGTAAGATGACCATTTGGTGCGTTTTAGTAATCATAAATTACGCATCTGCAAAGGCACCCTGCAAATAATTACTGCACTAATATGTACACCTCTCAGTGGAATGAAAGATAATCTGTGTGAAACATTGAGAAAATGAAAAATAGCCTTCTTCATTTCAGAAGCCCCTTCTCTTGAATGATATTTCGTAGCAGCAG
The DNA here is from genome assembly GCA_022844705.1 of Toxascaris leonina. Classification (NCBI taxonomy): domain Eukaryota; kingdom Metazoa; phylum Nematoda; class Chromadorea; order Rhabditida; family Ascarididae; genus Toxascaris; species Toxascaris leonina. Next base: position 37,941 of record JAARMF010000951.1, on the reverse strand, counting down.
CAACCACTGCTTAATCTTACTTGATTTTGCTGAAGAAATGAGGCGACAGGAACGTGCCCTGCAATTTCTTGGCAGTCCACGTCTACGACTTCTTTTTGGGGTAAACGTGGGCAAGGGGGAAGGAGAGATGGAGGGGATGAAAAGAAAAAGGATGAAGAGAAGGAAGTAGGCAGGTAATTCAAATCTGTCATGCTCTCTTCCCGAAGAGAAGAACCAGTGTTTATTAAGTAATATCATACTCTTTTTCGCTCGCCTAAAATTACACAAACCCGCTGTCCATTAATCCGCCCAACGTAGGTTGAAACCAGTAACCGACAAAGATGGATTTCGGAAAAAAATTCCCAAACTGTCCACGAAGTAAATTCATTACGATTTTTCCGCTCGCTCATTTTATGATGTGCCAACGTCGGAGCTGATAAAGAAGTTTTACATTCGGAATCGCACACAGGTCATTCATTTCAAAGAATCTCAATGCCTGAATATCGTGTTATTTATATTACTTCATGAAACGGCAACGTGGGCAATATTGATGCAGTGGAAGAGATAGGGAAGCAAATAACGGAGACGTCCGTCTGCAGATTAAACCTAGTTGTGGCCTATCTCAATTAGCTGATACTCTGCAACTAATTTCGTGGAATTCAGCTCCTTTTCAAATGCTTTCCACTCCTTCTTCACGTTCAACTCCAGCTTGAGAACAGCACAATTCCACCACTTCACTACAACCTTAACAATGAAACAAAGCGAAATTTCCTGAAGTCAAACTCTCCTTCATTACTCCATAATTACTGCACTAATATGCACACCTCCCTGTATTTCAATAACAACCTCAAAACGTTGTACATGACACATTCAACACAGACACGACAGAGATTAAATACGGTTCAACTGCAAATGAAAACCTGTCCGCGCATTTTCAGCGTCTTGAACGCCAAAATGTCGATAATCTGGCCGAACTGTGAGAAGATGGCATAGAGTGCCTTCTTCAGCTCTGAAAGCAATAAGCGCTGAACGCGTATATTAACATCAAGTATGAAGAAGCAATCATCCAATGCTGTCCTACGTTGCTCTACTCTCGTTTGTTCCATCCAGCCACCACTCTTCACACACACACAAACACAAATAGACATGCACCACACCTGAACAGAACGACGGGAATTAAGGCCGCCTGCTTTCCCTCAAAATGATGCTGCACGCACAGAGAATAAAGTACCTCAATTTAGGCATGGAGTATATTCTTCACGTTACCAGACCCGTTCACTCATTTCCATTACTCTTTTCATGCAACCGTCCGAAGCTTGAATCAAACCTCACACTCTCTCATTTCACTTCCCCCTCTCTCCGCCCTCCCCCTTCTTTACCATTACAGCGGTAGAGCATAGAAATGAAGAACAAGTTCTTTTGATATTCCAACTCTCCCAATAAATCTCAGCTCCTCTGAAAGAAAACAGAAAGTGGTGTAAAATGTTTTTACAATACAGCGATCGCTGGCATTAAAACTACTGATAGGTTGGAACAAAAAGCATACGACCAAGGCACTCTTGCACTGTAGCTGAGGCAAAGCGCTAAAACCAGCACGATTTCCGTGGGGCATGGATATTGATTGCTGAGGAGATGAGGAGAAGGAAGGGAGAGGAGGAGGTTGGATAAGAGAATTCTCTGGAGCAAAAGTTTCATCAATGGGAAAACGCATCGGAATCAGCCATTACTCAGTGAAAACGTTAGAGGTCTTTGCTGTTCTACGTAGTCCCTAACTTCCCTGCCTCAAAATGTTTTCGCCGCTTATCTCATCAGTCTGTTTCCGCTTCCGCTGAACTTTACCTTCTTGCACCGCAAATAAGAATGGGAAGCGATAAAGTTGTGCGAACAACTACGACCATAGCAATCGCTTTCTATTTTCTGCACAAAAATTTACTCCACTAAGGTTTCATTTGACATCTGCCAAAACTCAACACTTATTTATCATAGCAGTAAACTTTTACGGTGTCACAAGCTGCATGATGAGGAGGGAGAGGACAGAGTGTGATTTTGACGATGAATAAAGAAAGTGGTCATCCACGTTAACAGGGACGCAGCAGAACTAACTCCTCTCTGCCTCACAGCAATACATAACACTGACCATCTTCCCCCTCCCCCTGCCTGACCTTAGCCAAACCGCACAATCGTATAAAGACTAACCCTTTCTCAAAGAATGAAGGCAAGAACGCTACTTAGTTCCAACATCTTTATTCAACGCAAATTCAAAACCAGACACTGAAAAGTCATCCGCTGCCAGGCATTGGTATCATCCACTTGCCAGGTATTGGTAGAGTGTCGAATGACTACGCCACTTTGGTTTGCTGAACGAAATTTCATAGATACTGGTGAGAATACAATAAAAAAACTTTTCGCTTTGAGCTGCTGAGGTGAAAGAAGAACCCGACTTTCATTAAGTGATGCATCACCTGCAACACCGGATCATCTGGCACCATGCAACGAGGTTATGGCATCTCGTTTACGCAACTTAATCTAGGTTTATGAGCATTACATTAAGTGGACTAGTACATTCTTTCCTTTATCGCTCAGATCATTTCCCTATGAGACCGGTGGAAATTTGATGCTAAAAAATGCTAAATCACGCAAGCGCTCACCGTCCTTCTTGGTCTTTTCATTGAGGTTATTGATATAGATGGTATGGTTCGGCCTTATATCAGCCATCGCCAGAGAGCTGACACTTGAATGTATCTATAAATAGCACCTCGATGCAAGAAACGTCGAAAAACATCCATAACGAAAAGGGGAGAAGAAATGCATTCACGATGCTTCGTTGAAATCACCAGCACACTAGTGGACATAAAACAGCCCGACAGCCCACTGAACCTGAGGGTGTGTGAAAAAAATCTCTATACTCATACCTCTATCCTCTGTGATGGAAATCTCTATACTCATACCTCTATCCTCTGGGATGGAAATCTCTATACTCATACCTCTATCCTCTGGGATGGAAATCTCTATACTCGTACCTCTATCCTCTGGGATGGAAATCTCTATAGTCGTACCTCTATCATCTGGGATGGAAATCTATATACTCGTACCTCTATCCTGTGGGATGGAAATCTCTATACTCATACCTCTATCCTCTGTGATGGAAATCTGTATACTCATACCTCTATCTTCTGTGATGGAAATCTGTATACTCATACCTCTATCCTCTGTGATGGGAATGTCTATACTCATACCTCTATCCTCTGGGATGGAAATCTCTATACTCATACCTCTATCCTCTGGGACGGATAGGGGAACAAATCGACTCGAGGATCAAAGCAACAATACAACGCGGCTAGATGAGGTGGGAAGCAGCACAAACGACAAACGCTGAGACGTCGTGTTAAAACAACTCGGATTTCATTCAACATCAACAAAGCATCCAAGCAAATGTTTTATGTGATTCGCATAACTCCTAAACTAGTACATCCCGGTTAGCACACTAGTTTTTAAGCGAGTACCATACATCCACCCAAGCATGTAAGGACTGATATTTTTGGTCCGATTTTGGCTGCTGTCTTATTTCATGACGCTGCATATGGAACGTCGATTTTATTTTTTTGGTTGCGCAAATTTTCCAGCATCTTCAACCCTTCCAATCACTGTACTCCCTACACGAACCACCCACAAAGCCTTAAAATCTCGCGTAACTGGGCCTCCGATTTTTAGCAAATTTGTGAAAGAAAGGTAGAGATGGCTAAATGCTCAAACCCACTGGCAGGACTGGGATATTACCTTGTTTGACGTGCTCAGACTGCAGCGGGGTTTCGAAAAAAACATCACTGAATGACCCAAAGAGTCAGATTTGATCCCTCCTCTCCCCATTAACAACAGGATAGTGAGAACTGAACTTCGTAGTCTGAAAATGTTTCATATATAGTAAGCAATTCTCTAGAATGCGACCAAGCTTGGCTGAGAGATACTTTTTTGGACGCACAGCGTATGCTAACAAAGATTCATCTAGAGCTCGTGCCTGAGGTAACGCGTTCAGAAGAATAATTACCAACTGTACGTTGCATCAGCCTCGACACTCTGTGATCAAAAAACATGTCTTAGTTTAGTAGTGATATACACGCTTCTACATACTGCCTACCTACCGAAATTGAAGGGGTGGTCCTAAGCCTATCTTGAAAAATAGGAAGTTCTGGCTCTTACAAGTTCATTCAGATGCACTTCTTAGGCCTCGTCTGATTGTTTAGCAGCTAGAGTGGCACCACATGAAAAGACAATCGCTGCTAAAATTCTTGAGGGTATTCTCATAAACTCCATTTTTGAAGTGGGAATTCTATCCAGCTAGTCACGAGATGATGGAGGAGAACGTGCGGTGCGGGTTCGAGAAAAGCTTGAGGTATGTAACAACCCGACTTTAGACTTAAGAATTAAGAACTTGAATGGCCCGCATCAATCGCTCCGCCACAGCACGACCATCCCCCCTTCAAAAGCAGATCCGAAATGGGGTGGGCGATGCTGTCACAGCGTCACTGATACCCAAACAGTGCTGTCGCAACGTTGCACCAAAAAAATGCTAAAACTCGATCACCGCGCATCCGTTACCCATGCGTTGCGAGAACGCAATGCAGTGAAACCGCGAGAGGGAATAGAAATAACGCCAGCATTGAACCTCGGATTCATCGGATCGTCGGAATGCGATACCGTCAGACATTTTCAAATTTCCCGCTGGAAAGTGCGTTCGGCAAATTCGGAAAATACCTGCAGTTGTTCTGCGAATGCAACGCAGAGTGATGGCGAATGGAAAGGTGGTGTTCGACGTTGAGTGGCAGGATGTTATCGCAAACCTCACACTCAAGCATCCTCTATTTACGCAACTCAACCTATTCAATATTCTAGGATTCATCGCACTTCACGTGTCTGCGAATGTTTCACCTCGTAGCGATTGAGAACGCTGTTGCACTCCAACCACATCTATGCAACTCAAAGCCTATGAGTGTAGCGTCCCATCAGCATAATTCATCTGAAGAATTCGAGAATCATAATAAGCTAAAGATATGTCCACCGAATACCTATCTTTGGGAACGGTTCCAAATGCCGTACCCCGCGAGTAGCTCACATAGTTTTCAATAGCTCCGATCGCCCCCATGGAAGTTTCACCTTGTCTCCGCCTGAATGACCTCAGCAGTGATTCGTTCCCGTAGAAATGACCCGAAGCAGAGGACAAGACATGGGCTGATACTGAGGCAGTGTAGACCAATAAACGGAAGGCATCGGATTTCGCCAAACTCCAAGTACGGCTTTGTCGACCTTCAATCACACATATGTCAAGGCGAAAGATAACGCCAAAAAAGACAAGAGTACAGAAGAGGTCAAGTCCCTCTGCTATTCTGTCAGTTGATGAGTATCTCAAAGTTCTGCGAAAAACGTGCGCGTTCGTCGGTTTTGAAAAATCATGGAAGCTATAAATCCGGTGGCTGATAATGGTAATTACGGTATATTTCTCTCATCACGATGTAGTGCCTCTCACATGACAAAGAGAGTCTTGCAGAGATGAGCCTTTCATAAACAGCCTAGTGTGGAAAAAGCTAGCAAATGCTTTGAGTCCTTCACGCTGTCCTTACTTAGTGAAGATGCTGCAAAAGCGGCATCACGTGTAGTCCCAGGCAGAGGCCGTTGTCGCTTCAGTTTCTGTCCATGAATGTCATGTTCAGGTTTTCGTTTAGCCATCATGAGTTCTTCTGAACTTGAAAATTGTCTGTCGTTTCGTTCGTCCGGAGGGCGCCTTACCTTTAACTTTCGCGTCACCAAAGTGGAGAGCAGCTTAGCACCTGAGTCGACTGCTAGCAAGATGTCAGCTTTTATGGGAAGAAAAAATCCTTTATATGGCGATGTAGTAAAAGCTAGTTGATGGCGAGGAAAGCATATCTGGAGCAGCACCTCATGCTCTTTCCCCTCTGCAAAACAAGCTATTTCTAGAGCTAATGGAACACTCTTAGATAATTCTTAATAACGGCAGCGTTTATAGCTCTTCATATAATTTTTTATTGGAATAACTTTAATGTCAAGCGAAAATTGAAAGCAATGAAAGCAATTCTCTTTTATGGGAAGTGACTTTCCGAAAGCGACTTTCTTGGTAGTGGAAAGTCAGAAGGCAAACAGTCCTGAAAAGGCTTTTTTGATTCTCTTTACTGCTGAGGTGTCTTCGAACTGTTCTCTGTAGCTCTTGAATTGTATTGGGCAACATATCAAGCAATTTCAGCGCCATTTCTGCCGATATTCCTCCATTTTTTTCATATAATGGACATTGCTTCCAACTCTCCGTGGATCAGCGCAGAGGCTTATGTCAGTGATGTGAAAACACTAAAAACAAGGAATTCAAACTACCAGATACTGCAAGCAATCAAGCGACGTTGTTTGAAAAAGCTTCTGAATATTTTGTGCATTGCGCAATATCTGAATGACCATTTAATTAGCAGAGTGTGCGAGTGGAATGGTGCAATCAGCGTGCTTTCAACACATCTCTATTTTGCTGTAACGCATGGAACCAACTTCGGAAGGTGATAACTCGAATGAGAGTACAGCTCGATTTTACCTGTACTTTATCGCAGCGAACGAGAGTACAACTTGAGAATTTTCAGGCTGATAGGACGCAACGTGACATACTTTTAAGGCCCTCAACTATGATATAAAACAACCCACAAAGGTTCGGAGACAAGTTGCACATCGCATGCGTGCATAGCTACTCTCCCAAAAAAAGGAGATTACTTTCGAGGCCAAAAGATGTGAAAAGCGTTTAGAGTGAAGGAGAATAGGAAGGCATCCTGTTAGTGCCGACAACGATGGCTTTTCTTTGAGTTAATGTGTGACTTATGCTAGTTTTCATTATAGGTCTCTTGAGATAACCTTTTAATAGGCCGGGGATGTTTTAACTCATTATAAATGTGCTTCCCATTAAATGAAGGACTATGTGTGGCTTGACGGTGTTGTGTTTTCTTGGTATCAGGTTCAACGAGCCTCTCCCTTTGCGAGATTCATTTCTTCGATGACTTCGATTAAATGAGTCCGTCTTGGAGAGGGTCTCTGCGAAAAAGGTGCCACTTTTGGCTTCACTGCAATACAGCGATGTGTGCAAGACAAATTTCTACAAGCAAAGCAATTGCGACATAGGTCTACAATTTGACGCATTTTGTTGTCTTTCTATATAACGGTCACATTCGCAGGTTCCCATCCCTCAGGGTGCTTTCTCATTGAACTGATTCAGTCAAGAAGAGAGTCTAGTTCTACCACGACCTGATTTCTTCTGAACTTGGGCGCTTTCTTTCTAATCATATCAAACATTGCTACTTTGTTTGACTGCATATGGGCGAATGTCTTTACAAAATATCGACGGTGAGTCGGCTAGCTCATTCCTGTTCTGTTTTCTGATCACATCCATTATGTCCTGCTATCCTCTTCTGCAATAAATTACTCCTTTTCCACTAAAACCTATGTGTCACGTCTCGTTTAGTGTGCGTTGTTCGAACACGCTGCCTCACGGAGTTCCGTTATGTTTCTGCCGGTTTGTGCGGTTTTTTTGGCTCCAGAAGATAACACTCGTTTCCTTAACATCCCTCACAGAAATAGAAGATCTCCTCCAACGAAAGCAAGGGATTTTCAGGAGGGTAGTTTAAAATCTGTCATTTTTATAGCAAGCCCCTCTCAGAGGGGAGGGAAGGAGAGGGAGAGAGGAGATTGCGGTGAATTTCGAACACTAGCTCAGTCTTTCAGTAATGCAGTTGCGCAGCGATCTAAACATTCCTAAGCAGTAATGGGTAGCCAGCCTTGAACTTGGCCTCGCAGGTGAGTCCAGACTAGACTCTGGGTCGAGAAGGAAATCGTGTTGAAGAAACGCAGTCTCAACTGAGAACGTGCCGAGCGGCCGACTTTTTCCTTGACTCGAGCTCACGCATGCGAAGCAGCAGTGGGAAGAGTGGGCGGCCTTTGCATCAGCATTCCTCCAACCCTCACTACTGGACCAAGCGACCAATAACATTAGGGTCCGATCGTTTGAAATCTTTAAACCTCAGTCAGAGGATTCAAATCGTCTCATCACTATTCCTAAAAGTATCATTGCAAAGAGCATGTGTATTGAAGATGTTTCGTAAATTTCGTTGGCCAGCGACCAGCGTCCGATGATTGCTGAAAGAATGAGAAATGCCCGAATTTCACTGCTTGCAATTTCATTAATTCATTTGTTACTTGAATAGGGTTTCTTTCAAAAAGTACTCAACACCCTCCATTACGGTCGAGGACTACCTTGTAAGATAGAAATCCAGCAGTTGGAATGTTTCGACTGAGACTGAAGGGCGACCATCAAACGTTCAAGCAATAAAGGGCGCCGAATTCGGAATCGAGTGCAATACTCATCCTTTCCCTCACCTCTTTTAGTTGTCGCCGATTACAGAGAACAAAAACGGACTCCCTGGAAGTCGGAAATGTGTATCACAACTTTAATACAAAAGAACGCGATGCTGGCGGTGCATATAAGGAGTCGAGTTCTAATCTGAGAGCAGTGACGTCATGCTTCATCAACTCACCTCAAAAAGAAACTCGCATTATTGAATGTTTCACACTATGTGGTCGACGAGGTCATCGATGTAGCAGCTCGTGTGTCCGCTAGACAATCAACTTTTCATGCACTAACAAACTGTTGCTGCAGCAAAATGCACCTTTCTTTCGAAACTTGGCTTCATCTGCCCTTCCTGTTTCTTTTAGGATGCCCATGTCCAGAGAGCGCAATTTCAGCCCAGCACTCACTCTGCCATTCTTTCACACTCCCTCATTTCCCTCCGAAAAGTCATTTTCTGCTTCCGAACATTGTTCTTCCGACGTTGCATTCCGCACTCAATTCCTGCCCATGGTGGCGGTGTCTTGCAAAAAGTTACGATATCCAGAGTACAGCGCCGCCGCCGCCCCACCATGAACTTTGTTTATGCGCAACATTCACGAAGGTCGATTCGTCCGAATCAATTGGCACCCAGCCGTGAGGTTAACTACTGAGTCTACTCGGTTTGATTCTAACCTTGGTTATCATGTCGTACTGTACTTCTAAACGGACCGTTCGAAAGGTTATTGTAAACCAGTCTTGGTAAGCATCCCCACTAGTGAAAGCTGACGCTGACGTGAATCAACGCCGACGACATATCCAAAATGCTGAACCATCCTCGACTCGAGCAACAAAACTTGCAGATCCATCAACGAAACTTCACGACGACTTCATCACTTACACCCCCTCGATAGTCGTCGCTGTCAAGCTCAAACGCGGAAGGCAATGGACGCCCCACATGAACCAAAGTACCCAATACTGTGTCGCCCATTTCATTTCACTTTGACCAGCGGTGAAGTCCTTTGGCACTAAAAGACGCATTATTTTTTGCACTCGTAACTTTGTTTCCGTAGAAACGAGCGGGCGGCGCCGACTGAACGAAGCCTGGAACAATGAAGCATTCAGGGCTCACCACCGACGGCTCAGCTTAGAGACGTCTAGCACCCGTGCATCAGAACCATTTCGCAGCACAGACAAATCGCAGCAATCACAACGACATGACACATATAACCTCTTTACTCAATGCGGTCAATTCAATAATTTACAAGCTTTTGGCAATAATTAGGCACAGACAGGTAACAGGCGAGCGTCGAGTTCCGAACGCGCACTAAACTTCGGTGTCCCATGGTTCACCTGTAGACGAAGTGAACATCTGCCCAGGTTTCGATTAAGCTGCAATTATGAGTGGCAAAGATCGCGCCATTTTTGTTCAACTGGGATGTGCATCAATCTACAACAATGTCTGAAGCACTTATGATGAAATTTCTACGCCAAAGAGAAACTCGCAGCTTTTACAACGCTGTCTCAACCAAGTCTAAAATTGGGAAAAGCCGCAGAATGGAATACCATCCTCATAGAGAAACAAAAACTCGATGAAGTGAGAACAGCGCCCGTGTACTCCATTATCCAAATCGATGCAGAGTCCAGTAAAATCCAAGAAATGAAGGTAGAAAAATATATTAAAAGCGAGACTTACGGTACATAAGATCAACTTTTACACTTCATGGCACCACATAATCAGTGATTAAACAGCCATTATTCAAGCAGAATGAAACACAAAAAAAGCTTTAAAAAGCACATAGTATCATATCATCATCGGGCGGAAAATGCCTCATGTTTGGACCGTCACTCAACCGCTACAACGCTCCTTTAGAGCACATAAGCTTGCATAACATAACCCCACCCTTGTCCCATATCCCCAACAGTCACTAAATATTTTTTTTTCCACACTTAAAGAAAACATTTTCCACCGTCGTTATATTTCATTCCCTAACCATAGAGGCAGAGGAACCACGAGAACTACTTTCAACCGCAATAAACAAAGCGCATCCGATCACACCATACGACGATGATCAGTGAACGAGGTGTCTAAATAAAAACACTGAAACCCGTCGTTCAAAACAAATATTGATGAAAAGATTGCAATCAACCGGTACATCACTGAAGATGAAATATCAATGTACAAGCATTAAGTGGCGAAGCATGTCAAACATCTTGTGCGTCCCTACAATTTCGATAAATGTTCAACAATCTCTCATAGTTCGCCATACGTTGTCCAATCGTAGGATTACACGCAAACCTTTCTCGCTGATTGATGGCTCACAAAGAATCACTTCTGAGTTGTGCTTTACCGTTTTGATCAAAGTCTACCGTTCTGAACATAAAAGCTGCTTTCACATCAGCAGGCGTCACGTTTTTTGGGAACTTTGAATCTTGCCTAGGGCAAAGTTATTTATGGCATTTGGCGAATTTGCTCTGATTGCGCAGAACCATTAAACTACTAATATGTCTATCATACACCACATTATACCCAATGCCACTACCGCAGCTTTTTATATAGAGGGACAGGAATGAAGATACAGGGACGCACAGACACGACGGACATATTACGGATCTCTGCAAAGGAGTTTGGAATAAGCGGAAGAGACCAAGATATGAGTGAGGCTCTAAAACATAATGAGTTGCTTCATTAACACCTAAAACGACAGCGAATAAATGTGAGGCCAGGACAGGAATGAATGATTTAAGGCGTAAACGAACGTAGATAACAAACGAGGTGATCGCGGGGAGGGGGGAGGAGGGGGGAAAGGGTCACACGAAGTGCCGATAAGACACCAAAAAACAAAGTGAACAGAGGCAAAAATATGCTCATTTGCCAGACGATTCCGAAAGCCCACCTTGCGGTGGCCTGCAAAATAAAAGCGCCAGTAACAACCCACTCACTTAAATGCTTCTCTTGGCAGAAAGATTGCCTTAGTTTCACTGCCTACTTCTCCCAAACACATTGTGCCCACACTTCTCTTATACAGCATCCGCTCATCGCACGTCCACTTCGCATGCAAACTCCCAGGGCTAAACTTTTATGAAAGAAGTAGAATTTTGACAAAAGTGAAATATTAATGTACTGCGTCTCACATAACATATGACACTCAGGCTACTGCTGTTTCCCTTCCTTCCCCTTTTCCCTCCTAAACATACACGGAAATGGAGCGCTAGATTTGACGCTATTGTGTTACCATCGTAAGCCACCATGCAGCGATAGTTACTCCATTAGAAACACAGCGCTTCACTTTTTTCAATATGATAGCAATTCAACTCGCCACACATGCACATATTCGCATCTGAAACGGGCATAGATGATGAAAAGCGATTCGATCACACACGCATTAATGTTGATGCATAGAAGATGTGAAGAACACTCGACGCTATCACATTCTTCTAAACAGCAGTCAACACCCTTTTCTGAATCAACTTTGTTCTATACACTTGCAATATAGTTCGAACTCTAGACCTTACTTCAGTTTGAGGTCATTCAAAGCTTAATTGAGGGGTTGATCTTTCATACTCGCAGATATCTGAAAATCAATTTATTCTGAAGTTGGCAAAGTGGAGTGATCGTTAAGTTCTACATGAAGAAAATGGCTGGAAAAATGTTTCATAAATTTCTCGCTTACTCATGCACACAGAGCGCAAATTGAGAGTGACGTATGCTAAACGCATATAACACAAAGTAGAAAAGGAAACCTGAAAGCTCGTGCAGAAGACTTCTTCGTTGGAGTTGTTTTATCGCGACAACATCACACGCTTATCGTTTTTGCGCTTCCTGCACGACCTTGCCGCCAATTTGTTTTTCCCTTTAAAGTCATCACCTACATTACACGCGTCCTCACCTCACAAAATTCAGGAAAAGAGGAGGAAAAGTGAAAAGACAAAGAGGAAGAGGCTGGAACGAAGGGAAGGCGGAGAAGGAAAGAGAAGGGGAGGTGCATGTCGACCCGGCGAGGTTCGACGTGTTAATAATAGGGGCGTAACATAATAGTTTACCGAATTCCTCCTGGGGTGTGCCTCCCATAAACAACGGATTTTTGAGAGCAAAAAATGTGAGTTTTCTTTAATGAATTCATCAAAGGCACAAAATCAGATGCCAACAATAACGCAGCGGAAAGAGCTCAAGCGACCAAACCTCTTCGACGAATCTTCCGAACGATAGTCTGCTGTACTTCGCTCAGGCCTGCCGTGTGCATCAATCGATTCAGTTCTATGAGAGGCATCGACGAGATCTGCGCTGCACTCGCCGGCAACGCGTACTGACGTGCCAACTCCTCATCTCTCGATCGACGACCAGGCCCGCGCACGTCCTGTCCTTGGCTTTGTCGTTCCTCCACGAGACCACTTAAACACTCTTTTGAGCACTCCTCTTGTTTTTGACAAAGACACTTTAACACCCTTGCTATACAATCACGTATCATAATAAAAATGTTTCAAATGTGCACTCAAAATAAACTGTCAACTAAGAATGGCACAGTCATCAAGAATGCTACCTCATATTGGCACGAATATAAAATCCACCACTAAGCACGATAGAGATACCACGAAACATTAAAATCCGCATAAAAACGGATGAATTTAGGACGTTTGACATAACAGCGGAGACGCAACATTTTCAATGCCTGTCGATTCATCCGAAATCATCAATATGCAACTGAGGTCAGATCGTTATGAGGCTTCTGCAACATTTCCGAGCAACTATATAAGAAATAACCAGAACAACGAAATAATCAAGATGGGTAATGCATAGAGCACTCATAGTTCCGCACGATTTGCTCATCTTATAATATTTTTTCCATTCTACCAATTTCATAAACAAATTTAGGCCATTCACATCAAAATAAGTAAAAGCCTTTTGAATAATTCTCCACAGTTAATTCAAAAGAGGCATTTCAACTAGACAAATACGACGTTCTAATTGCGACTACTATGTTGCGATGAAGCAACCTCTTTTCGTGAAGACGCGAAATGAATGGAAGAGGGCAAAACTCCATCGACAGTCTAAGACAGTAAGGGGGAGGAAACTCTAATTACAAAATTTTTTTCGATAGATCACGGATGATGATGGACTAAAAAACTACAAATCATTTCTCAAAAGCCGAATGCGAAGATATTCCGGAAATCAGCAAAAAATAGATGAGTGAGAAGGTGGAGCAGGATGGGGAAAACGGATGAACCAGAAGCGTCGCACTCCTAAAAACTTCGAGCGAGTGAATGTCCAACCGTTTCAGCTAGGTGAAGGCAACGTTTAATTAACATAAACTTCTGTAAAAAAGCCTCACTACAGAAGTTACAGCACTACTCCATGTAGAATACCTAGAACAAGGACGGCTTGAAATCTCGTGCAACAGAGAGCAACGTAATCGAGAAATTTGAATGTCAACGATCATTCAGGACACAGAAACGCAATGTGCGAAGAGTACCTTCATAGCCTTCATAAATAACGATGGCGAAAGTGAAAGACATGTGTGAAAGTAGAGGAGTGTACGAGACCAACAAATACGAAAAACTCAACAAAGCAGATGATCACTGTGGTCAGTGCTAGCAATGCGACGATCCATCGCTTATACAGTTTTCAAACATTCAATGCAGCGTTCAGCAATGTTTTAAAACTACGCACAATAATACAACAAGGTGGCGAGCGACAAGATTTCAATGAACTGCAACAGCACGAATTAATAAGCATGATGCGCGGGGGCAACAATGAAGCCAATTATTCAACATACCTTGATCCGCTGGTGCGAGCTGACATAGTCCAGCACTCATCTTCATCATTTTCGTTAAATGCTGGCGACCGGCATCTACAAAATCGAGGTGGGGTTCCAGAAGAGGAACCCATCTCAAGTCCAGACCAGTCCTCTCCATCGAAACTCCCAGACAACTGGCTGCAACGATCCTACCAAAACGCGTAGTGGACTTCATGTCAGAAATCTGCTATGCGAAAATCTCGGATTTCCTGATGGACAAATAGAATGCTCAAAATGAAATGACGTCATGCGAAAGCTTTATTTGCCTAGGTCACTTCCGTCGTCACTACCTTGCATGAGTCATGGAGAAAAAATATGCTTTTGAGCATGAATCAGCGCTCTCATTCAAAGTTGGGCAAAATCAGATGATTTAAAAGTTTTCATTCCCTTTCAGTAGTGCAGCTTCAAGTGTGATTCAACTGGCTGAAAACCGACCTGTGACAATGGCTGCTCAAATTCTTTTTCGAGGAGAGTGCATTCGACGGACACTGAAAACAACGGTTGTACGACAAAGACAGCATCTTGTTTGAATGGCGGCATTTCCAGGCAGACGGCAGAACGCACTTTGCAAGCGAGAAATGCAGTGCAACAATGACGGCTTTGCAAATATTCTTTACTCCAATCCTTTTCATTCACATAACTTTCGATACATTTTAGTCAAGAAAGCTCATGCTGAATAGCTGCTCGGAGAAGAGATGACAGACACTGTGGTGACCTTTATATATCTGACCATAACAGGACATTGCAATCCTCTGGCGGAAAGCCACACCAATCCGCATCCTTCGCAAAGACAGCGTTTCTATGTGAGAAGAGGAGAAGGGAATCCCTTTTTTTGAACAACTAGTGATGGGCCCACTCTCAATTTCCGGTGATCTTTGTGCGCTTCCTTTCGAATTGGAAGAATGAAAAGCGATATCTTAGTTGAGAACGGTATACTGATGAGGTGTGACTGCTTTCTTTGCAAATTGTCATATTCAGGCAGCGAACAGAATCCTTTTTTGGGCTTCTCAGCTCAACCCGACCAAAGAATCCAACAACGCTTCTAAATTCCAGAAATTGGTGTTCTCATTAATTTTTAGCATTAAAAAGCACGGTCCCTTACTCAAACGAACCACTGCAATCCCGAAACACAGTACAAAGATAAGCAACGCACAAGGATTGCGTCGAGAAAAATGCATCCTCTCCCCCTTCACACCTCCCCTCCCCCCCCTCCCTCCAACACCCCTCCTAGCTGCAACTGTGCGTATTACACGTGAAAAATTGCCGTAACAGTCTTTCATATTCCGCAGTTCTTAAGTACACTTTCAGAAAGAAGTGCAGTAAAATGTTACCTCGCGGCATCGTAGGTCATTATTTATATTATCAATATTGGTACACCCCCTTAAACTACGTTTTTAATACATGCAAAGGTTAAATTAGATACGCCGTTACAATCCTGCCCTTCAGCTACATCTATTTCCCAGGAATCTCACTTATTCAGCCACCTCCGACATTATATATATAGGATAGACGGACACGCACTTAGCAAGGTTCCGAGATCTTATAACAGCGGAGGACGATAAGTCTGATATTGAACATTAATATGGGTCAACGCCCCCTACCTACTGTGAACGGTTCCACTCCATAATCTCACCTCACCCCTGTCCTTGGAAAAGGAGAGCAGGTTACAGCATTACATGACAACAAGTAAGCTTCGGCTGGATTAGCGGTGAAATATTTAGCGGTAAAAAGAAAAGTGCCAAAATACTCCAAGCAATGCATAAATGGAAAACCTCATTCGAAGGAAGGCGAAATTGTGGCGACAAGCACACCGGCCGCCGTTGGCTAGCGCCCCACGATGTGTTCGCATCTGCCCTAACAGACGAAAGCCGCCTCCCTGGTGAACTCTCGTCCGCTAAAAAAAAAAACAATCAACTAAAAGCAAGGACAAAAAATGGCTCTCACTCAAAATTAACCTGAAAACGAATGAGAAAAAATCACATTCTAAGAAAAGATTGTTTGGGGATGCGGAGGTGATTTTCTTTATCGATGGCTTCGGCAAGAGAATATCTCTACTAACCACTTCAGTACCCTGGGAATGTACATAACAAGGATCAAAATCGACACGAACGATGCTGAAGGGGTGAAATGAAGCTAGACCATCAAGGTCACGCGAAACAATACCACTCAGATTTCCAAACCACCAACTGCAAACGCAGATGTATGAATTAAGGATCGGCCTCGAAAACGCAGATATTTTATTGTCACTCAACGTCGGCACCGATGCTAGCACTTCTACGCAGCTCTTTGAAAATGCTCTTCAACTAAATGGAGTATTTTGCCCCATCGGTTATGCTAACTTATAATGCTAAACGAGCTGACAGTGTAAACGCGAGAATTATTATAGTTCACACGCGAAAATTGCCGTCTCAGTAATATGCATCCGATTGACAGCTGATCGCCAGTTGCGAATAATACGCACCCGAGAAGCATAGATTCGGCTCCGCATCATCCAAAAGCTCGACAATCGACGTGGTCGTATAGTCCGTATCGAGAATACCACAGTCTTGCTCACAACTCTCCCAGCTCATCGGGCTCGTCGCATCACATCCGACAGCTTCTATTGGCCGTGATACAAATATTTGCCCAATGGCCGACTCAGTTGCTGGAACGACTCTTTCAACTGACGACAGAAAAAGACTGGTGCTTATGCTCAGACAGTTAGATAAATTAATTATAAACCAACCTTTTGCAAGTAAGGACTCTGCGTTATAAACTGAAGGCAGAAAATAACACAGCTTCCGAAACGTAAAATACTGCCTACGGGGCTTCCTCACATTGATTCCAACATCGATGCAGCTAAAGCCATAATTGAAACAGCCAATTACGTTTAAGCACTCGTATAGCACTTGGCAGTATCCAAACGTAACGATGTCTTTAGAAGAATCGAATGAAAATACGTTGCCTGCATAACGTATTTTGCCTCCGAAGTATTTTACAGCCGAGCTTTCCACGAAACTACAACTTATAAGAACTCCAAGTAGAAATTTGATCGACGTAATGCACCACTAATCATAATAATCTTTAGCTGGCGTCAAAATTACTTGTGAAGTGATCTTCTCTCAAATACTGCCAAATCACTCAGCATTTTCAAATGCAATTTAAGTAATTACAAGAACAATATCCTGAAGCAAAGGGAAAAGATATAGTTATGTTGGTATCTGTGTTGGCTTAGAAAAACTATAAATTCACCGTTAGTGGTGTTGAAAGATGCCGCTTCAGCAAGAGACACGTCGTGAAGCACAGGACCTTCTTGAGCATCAAACGTTGAATTCAATGAACAGTTGAACCGACCCGTAACAGGTGCCTCACATGACTTACATTCCCGCGCTCCACAAGCCTCCTGAACTCTGCTTGTTGAAATATAAATTAGACGGCTGCTTTGTCACTAAAACATCCCATCTTAAGAGTAACTCTTTCGCTTTCTTGAGTATCGAAGTGCAAATAATTAAGTCTAAGTGTTTAATGAATTGTGCACCTCATGTCGCCCATAGAAGCGAAAATCGACAACGCCATCAAGGTGCTTGTATAGCAGCAATCCAAGCGGTTTTCACTATTCCTTTGCTATCTGATAGAGAGACTACGGAAGATAGCTATCACCAAAAATGAGTTGCACGAATACCATGGAAGGCTAATAACTAAGTTGCGTAACGCTCTGTGCGCAAAGGCAAAGTGGCGAATTTGCCGATTTGCACCTCTGTCGACTGTCTCACAATATCTGATTAACATGTAAACTAGATGCTACGCCTTCACAATCACAGAAGTTCCTCTCGACATATGGGGCGTTTAGCTGCAATCATTGTTGCATTCCAAAAAAAAAAAAAAATGTGTGCTGTGGGATGACTTGGTGAAAATAAGTTACATAGAGAGAATAAAATGCAACTCAGTTAAAGCTAAGAAACAGTACGCATTTAAAATATGATAAACGAACTGCAGCAGCCTTCTCACGTTCGCAGATTTAAAAAAATCTACCGGCGAATTTCTGATCAACTTTTTTTTTGATGGAAAAAGCCTCTATAGCTGATTCAGATATTTCTCCCTCTATGTTCATCAAATGTTTCTGTAGGGATCTCATGCCGCCCAAAGTACAATGCGCTCACCAACACGGCATCCCCTTCGTAATGCATCTTCAGTTGCTGCATATTCTCTTCGTTCGATTCGACAAGCTGTGCGCATGCCGCTAAATAGTGCTGCAAAAAAGATTCAACCTCGAAAAGCAGCATTTGAAATTTGCGAGTAACATTACCGCAGTAACAACTGCTCGCAGCTGTTTTCTGCCATCGAAACAAACATAACAACAGATTAGACAAACCTTTTCTTCTAATTAAAGGAAATACTCGTGATTTGCAGAATGCATATTGACCAAAGAATTTCTCATGGAATGCGTTAAACAAACGCCAATCAAACATTTGGGAATATCTGTGAGGAAAATTTCACGAGCCGTCATTTGAAGCAAAACGTCAAGCATAAATAAATTAATGCGATTGCAAGAATTGCACAGTTCAGTGAGCAATGTCAACGATCGCTCTTGAAACTACACGACAAAAAGTCATTAAAAATAGTTTCAGTTCTCCTGACCACTTCCCAAGGATCCCGAAACTTACAGCCTGGATCCACCATTCAAGAAGGCACAAGTGGATGGGAATGAGTTGTCCTCAGACGATCCAAACACAAAGAATGCACTCATGCAACTAATCTAGGACTGGTGAACTCAATCTCCTTTTCGCTGCTACTACTCGGATAACAATCCTTCTAACTAGACGTGGCTCGACTGTTCGCAGCACAGTCGGCAAAAAGAAAGGGGGTGGGGGTAAAAGGGGAAGCAGGGAGAGCAAATACTTCCGCTCTTCCTCGCATAACTCCCAAGAAGAGCAGACTTCGAAATGGAACCAGCAAAAGTATTCAAGCTACGCAAGAAAAGCCTGCACGCGATGATCCTTTGCTGCAAAACGTCCTTCGAACAATCAGCGCCGGAAATGGTGTTCAGAGTTTGAAGTAAATCGTGTTTGTTTCGAAGCGGTGACAAAGACAATGAGATTCTCGGATGAAAACTAAACCACTGGATCGAGCTTTATTTGAAGACTTCAACAATGGATATCTTATTTCTGCGACATAAAATCCAGTGGTAACCCTTCAAACTCCCCATCAACAATTCAGCGCTAACAAACAACTGCAAAGCCTGTGAAGAACATCAACTTCATTGCGGTCCAAAATTGACAACCTTAGCTGCAAACTTAAAACTGCTGCAGTGGGGGCGGAACGGCAAGGTTAGTATACGAAGTGAAGTCCAGTAGTGAAATCAGTTCTGGCTGACTGAGTCAAGGATACGTTGAATACGTTGAACAGCTGCGGTTTTCATCGATTTCGTCGTTCTCTCCATCGATGCAGCTGATAATTTTTCCATCTTTCGCGATCCTGAACTCGACGCATCCAAGCAACGCCATATAGACTTCGCAGCGGATCTTCCCATCTTGTTGGCGGTCTGCGGCGTTCTTGCTTTCCGTATTGCTGTGGCCAGTAGTACATCGCCTGGTGGCCACGTTTGGTTCGGTTATTCGGAGTTTCCTTCTCCTAGCCCTTCTTCTTCCACGAAGTACCTGCAAGGCAGCAGGGGCTGCGATCTTTTTCGGCGGATCATACTCGTCGTGATGCGAGACTGTCATTGGGTAGTGTGACCATTGTTTAAGTGTTGGCGTGCCACCGTCAACCCCAGTCACACCTTGCAAATTTCGCCGTTGGTCGGTTCACGTCTGCTTATTCAACATATTCGCAGGCAACCGTGACATCTGACGGCCGTTCCACGGTCTTTCGCCGCATCGATGTGAGCGAAATGAAACGCGACCGCTCAGTAACCGTCCAAGCAACCAAAACCGAGTCAAGGATCAGGAAAACTTTTCATTCCACTAAGTTCATTTCCAATTGTCTGATTCACTCATTATTCTGCTAAGAAGTAGGGAAGGGGCAAACCTCGCGTTTGGCTTTCTCATCATGTATAAGCAGATGTAGTTCATCCGACGCACTACATCCAGCAATATTATAGCTCTTCTCCATATCCAACTCGTGCCACCACAACATGTCAACGAAATCAAACTCCTAAAATAGTTTATAAAAAAGCGAACATTCCATGGTATTCCACATTTTCTTTCGAAAAAGTTTCTCCATCGAACAAAACCAAAGATCCGCTAAACCGCATGCGAATTAGGATGTATATTCTATAACAAAGAAGTTTAGTGGAAGGCTCATGACATGAGAAACAAAACATCTCATCTATGAATGAATGAAAAGGCACGAAAAAAGCAGCTGTGGGCACTAAAACAGCAGTTACAGCAAATGTCCCTAGCATAAGAAACGCGCATGTTCACAAGTGAAAGCGATGAAAACGTTCCGTAGCTTATTCTTGCAATGCGCATCGAATGCCACAATGACGAACAGGAATTTTCACCACCTAGCGCCCATTAAGTCGTTCTCAAAAGCATGCACATAAACCTTATTCAACCAATGCCGCCCTCACCTTTCCGAGAAAAATACAGCAAAATTTCTAGTAACTGAAATTTGACGAAAATATGCTTCACTTTGCGGAAAATGTGCGCTAATGTTGTCAGTAAACTATTACAGTCTGCAGTAGAAATGCCACATGTGTGCAAATTTTCCGTCCTTGATAAAGTTGAGTAATAAGGAATACTCGCGATCACACAGAAACAGCCGTGCGGTACCACTGAAAGTAGAGCTCTTTGCTTAACGAACAGACTGTCCGGTTGGATCTCTAAAGCAATCACCAACCTCGACAGCCGCATTGCCTGCTGACGTCATTGGTGACCATAGATTCGGACGTGGCGGTGCGCTTGCCAGCAGCGGTCGTACGATGCGATCATCTATGGAAATGCGAGCGAATGCGTCGGTTATGAACTCTAAATTCCTCAGCTCATTCCTGCAACCATGACATTCAAAGAAACACCATAATTGATGTATGTGGTGAAGAAGAACGAAAGCGGATTAGAATCTCATGCTCAAAACTGACACTACTTTTCGGAAACTAAACTCGTCAAACATTTTATGCCCATATCTTCAAGTATAACAATAAAGAGTGATTCCAAACCCATTGGTGACACTTCTGCAGAATTAGTTTTCAATCAATATTCATGGAGGTCAGGCGAGGCAAAATTTTCTACTTTTGGCTAATTTTCTACGTGCTATCCTCTAAAATTTCAGACTTCTGCAAGCTGGCACCAAGATTTTCTCCTGATTTCAGAAGCTCTAGGTTTGGGAAGCCCTGTCACCGACACAGCGAGGGAACTGAGGAGAAAACCCTCACCACCTCCAGTCATCAATGTTCAATGCATGTGAAACACCTTCAGTACAATTCACTGCCTTTGCAATTCGCAACTAGCAGTCCCACTTCCCTGCTTTGTAAGTTACGTTAGAAATGGTGCGTAAAGCTGATAGCAAAACTCACTTTCCGGTCGCTGGAAACGGTTCCATCAGCCATTTCGTTGCTCTTACGTTTGCTGTTGGAGCGCTGTAATCAGAAAAGCGCATCACAGCTCGTAGGAATGACAGCGACGTCGGAAACTCTTTCTTTTCACAGCCATCTGCAAGCTTTTGCCTTTCAACTCATTTCATTCCGATGTGTAGACGAACACAGTGTGCCGAAAACGAAGGCATGATGGAGGAGTGCCCATATCAACAGTAACCCACCATAAAGGAGAAGAGTGGAGCAAAGCGCTTTGCAGCATATGCCATCCATTGTCAAAAGCTCTTAAGAAGTTCAACTATTTCTTCTAAATACTGAAAACGAATAGCGACTTAGCATTGCCAACTCTAACGGTTAAACTCGCTCACAACATTTGAAGGACGGGGTGGAGAACGAGTGCC
Source organism: Toxascaris leonina (assembly GCA_022844705.1). Taxonomy (NCBI): domain Eukaryota; kingdom Metazoa; phylum Nematoda; class Chromadorea; order Rhabditida; family Ascarididae; genus Toxascaris; species Toxascaris leonina. The sequence continues at coordinate 15,897 of JAARMF010000951.1, read as the reverse complement.
GAAACGTTCCATTGTCCACAACCGTCATTTCTGGCACTTTTGTAACCGAATTCCCTCATCCACTCGAACAGGTTGGCAGTGATTCTTTTTTTAAGAAACTAGATAGTAAACAATACAAGTTTACTTAGCAAAAGAAAAATCTAAATCATGGCGGACCCACATTTCGACCGCACTGATAAATTGTCAAAGCGTCATTTAACCTCACATTCACTATCACTCTTGCAGGAAAGAGCAATATAGTGCAAGCACTTTCTACGTTCATAACGGCGCAACACCCAAAGTTTGCCATGGCAGTCGGGAACGACGCATAGAAGACGTCAAGTGCAGCCAATGCACATTCTTTTCAAGCAGATGGCACATAAGTGCTTGCAGGGCTCCTAAAGGCTCCTACTTTCACCGGTCATGCTATGAAGAAAAGCTAGTGCCGTTTATGTCAGGCCGAGATCCACGATTCTCTATGCTGTAAAGCGGAAAAACCACCGATATGTCTGCCTATTACATTGAGAAAATTCCTTTCAACCAAACTCACAAACCCATCACACAATTTAAGTTTGCAAACGCGTCTTAAACATTCAGACTGATCGAAATTGAATCAAATTTGTACGCTGAGGAAGAAAAAAAATGTAAATGCTGAATAGGCGAGATAAAATCGGAAACAAGCAAAGACACCTTCCCTCTCAAACGGAAACCCTCTAACAACCTAAATACTTCTCCCTCGAACTTTTTAACGGCGTCGTGATGTTTCGTGCATTTGAAGGTTAATTTACCGGAACAAACGCATACAGCTGGAATATGGAGCACTCTAATCCAAGATATGATCGGTATTTAAAACGGTAACAACTACCTGCAAGGTGGGGCGCGTAGGCTGCATAATCAGAACCCAGCACTTCAGAAGTTCTTCGCCAATCGAGCGAAACATTCGGAAACACTAGCTGACGCGTCATAAGGCAGACCACCACACACAGCGATACTGTTGAGCTTGAACACAATGCGTGCATCGGCGTCAAAGGTGCTGTATGCCTCCCATTTGTAGAATGATGATCCGAACGGTCACCCCTCCCGCACCGCGCACACCGCACCATCTGCTTGCGAAATCTGCAAAGAATCTCGTTTGAAAAGCATGATTACATTCGTTCTACAAAACACAACCGATAATCCATGAGAATGAAATAAAAAATACCTCCGACAAAACGAAACAACAATTCCAGAATTGAGTCATTATAAACAAGTCTTATTTAAACACAGCAACCTATCACTCCATTATCGCAGTACAATAAATAAGTGATACACTGATACGGCGAGCAAGCTCTTTTCGCTATGACGAAAGGAGTGTGCCATAAGAGGTGTCGACTGACATACACGTCAAACACAGTGAACGTGTCGACCAGTGTCTCTGTTAATTGGCGCTTTTACCTGCGATCATATTTTTGGAATGCCGACTTCGATTCAAAACCTCATCGAATCATTCTCTGCTATCCTCCAACTGCGAAAACAGCAATTCCGGAGAATGCGAAAATTGTGCTGCTGAACAAACAAAGTGTAAAGTGAATATTTGAAGGTTCCAGCATCGCTGCACGCAGTGGATACGCACTAGCAGAGTTGTCAGATCGCGGGGGAATTTCATGAGAACATTTTGAAACCCGCTGCGATGAATGCTCTCCGCCTAGCTACTCCTAGCTATACTCGAAATATCACTAAATGCAGCAATATCTCTTTATTTATACACAGTTGAAGTTGTTAAAGCACTGTTCGCCGGTGGGCGATTGGCGGTCGTCCGGAATCACAGCAAGGACCGTTGGCTTGTAGAATAAAAAGAAGTGATCCTGACCACCGCTATAAACAAAGTGGTGAAGAATATGAGCGGGAGGAAGGGTTATTGGAAAGGATAATCCACGGTGAAATGGCAACAAAGTCGAATCCAAAAATTAAAGCTTACCCACTACAGCCAAACTTTTCAGATTCTTTAAAGTTCAAAACTAGAACCGTACAAATTCAATAAATAGTGAAAAATCAGTACTGTCGCGATTTGGGAGCTCAAAAGACAGAGATGAGAAAAGCCACAAGCTCCGGAAGTGCAAACACCCTCCGAAAACTTCGTCAATGGAGGTGTTCGAAACTACTGGTGCCATAAACTCCGTCTCGTTTTCGAAATACTGAAACTCCCCATCCCACCCCCTCCCCCCATGGTCAACATTGCTGACCATTCAGATCCGACATGTCCAAGTAAAAAATTTACTAGTTAGACCTTGCATTTAACTAGCCAAAGACTAAGTGCGCCAATATCTGCAATCTTCCAATAGTTGTACTTTTAGCATCTCTGGGCTCGAAAAGCATTTCTAGTGCTGATTAACGGTGATGTATACTTTGAAGACGTTTAAATTTGGCCACCATTATCATTTGGGCACTCAAGCAAAACAGTGCCTACACTCTTCCAAATCAGGTCCAAAGGACATAGAAATGGGACAGCAAGGGATGCTATAACTAACACCTTTTTCCTCCGTTCTCCCATATAGCGATGGTGGTATTTTCGTGGCACAGGATGTGACTGAGGAATTCGAACATATTGCAATGCCAACCGCAATCTGCTACATCAAGAAGTTCCTATGCAACAACAAATTCGAAAACTACATCACTCGGCTGATTTGCTGCGCTCATGACATTTCCCAGGGTTCTAAGAAAACTGCCCGTGAATATGACAGCAAACATCATCTGAATCCTCATCCCTTCCCTGCGAAAACCGTTACACTGCTGTTTAGACGAACCACAGTAAACTGCCGCAAGTGATTACCACTTGCTACGATTCATCAATATTACGCGTTGTTCCGTCCATACATAAGCCTGACACCGACACCTGGCCCATTTGTGCACTCCCGCTTCAACTGATCAGCGCACTTGTTGAATGTTACCGCATTTGGCCAACACACTGATAGGGCATCACCGCTATATGCAGTGTCGTTGCTTCGCTAGTGGTTTCCACTATTGAACCACTGGAAAATAAAAAAAGATCCAGAAGTTTGGTGTAAGAATTGGTGCTTCCTTAAAACACCTCAGCATTTCTCCATTTGTACCTCTCTGGCAGGATCGCGCTTTATCTAGTGCTGAAAAAAAATTGCAGCATTGAGGTAATGAATATTCAGCTGCAGCACAGAGCTACGTCATAGCACGGGTAGTGACAAAAAAAACAGCAGACTGAAACCTTAGAAAATAGCGTCCATCAGATAACAACGTCCAGTGATTTAACTGAAAAATCAACCTGAATTCTGAGAGACGTGAAGTTCGCCGTCTGAAGTATTACTACTGCTTGTTCCTTTTCCCCGACATTATTGCACGGATACCGGACTACCACCAATTCCCTCTATGCGCCATTATATGCATGAATAAAGAACTAAGCGGACAGCTTTTCGAACTCGTAAATGATGCAGTGTTTCACGTTGATTTGAGGGGGTGGCGATGAAGACGGTAAACGTTGCAAACGCCATGTTTACCTGAGTGATTGCTCGGATTTGCACAGATGCGCAACACAGTGGACGACAAAGAGGACCGTGTGAGTAAGCACCGTTCGCATTAACCCATCACACATCACCAAACAAAGACAAAGATAATGCCTATTTGGTACTGCTTGAAGCTTTGCGGACACCAAAAGAATGAGGAGAACAGGGCGTCACAATAAAAGATTTCCACTGCCTCGGATATTTCATCAGCGCTTACTTCGTGACTTGAAAGTCCAACAAATTCCCTTCTGGGAGAATGTGTTCTGATGGGATCGACACACTGCAAACGCATGTCATCTGAATGTTCTCCTGCTCCCGAGGTCACGAAACGTTTCTTCGACGAAATCCAAGTATTTCGAATAGTAGCTTATAGTAGCTACTTCGAAGAGCATATGGGTGCCGATGGGAGTTAAACCTCAAAATAACGCTTGCAATCAACAACTCGTATAACGTGAATAGTTTGGTGCCCGAATGAACTCCGACACTTCGAACGGCGCAAACGGCGTACTGCTGCTATACATCTGTATGATGCAGCACGCAAAGATGAAACTTTAAGACAAAGATTCTCATCTTTTCTAAACTGTCACTCCTTCAATCGGCATTGATATACACCTGCGAGGTGTGCTGCTAGCCCGAAGCTTCAAAGATCACAAGCCATCTCATACATGAACTCCGCTGGTAGCCACTGCTTGCACCACAAGCACATAACATCACAGTCACCAGTAAAGAATAACGTGGCCCGCACGTGTTCCGCACAATGTTCTTGAAGTACTCGCAACATCCACCTACCCTGCATCTCTGCTCACTTCCGCACTTTGCCACTCTGGGCTCTAACAATGCGTACTTTCAAGACGCTTCAAGCAAACAGCTGCGCAGAGAATGTCATCGGTGCAGTAGGAAATATTTCCTGGTGAAGCGAGTTGGGTGTGTTGCTAGATGCACTTATATGAGGGAAATTACTTTCACATAACAAATACTTTAGATGTGACAAGCGTTTTCGCATCCACATCTGAAGCAAAGTAAAATTCGTATCAGTCTATAAGCTTTCCGACTCAGCAGACGAAGCAGCAAAAGTGCCAATCAGCCTTGATGCATGGCGTTCGATAACATTTCATCGATTGATTTTCGAAGTTGGAACTTTGCGCTAAAATATCCATCAGAAAGTTTATGCAGTGGGATTGAGACAATTACGCCACGGCCGCTGCCGCTTTTCGTTCTGCAGTCCTGCCAATCCTTTCCAGTCATCGTTTTTCCACTCACTTTCGGCGGGTTTTTAACTCAGATACCTGGAAATATCCCCGGAATTGTCACTTTTCATTGGCTTGTCTTCCCTTCGAAACATGAGATTTTCTTCCGGAGAGCACTCTCATCATTAGAAACGTTTTTATATCTGCCCTGCAGTTGCCAAATAACACAGTAAACAATGCTCATGTTAGTAGCGTAAGTGCCGACGCTTTTCAATGACCCCGTCGTTTTATTGTCTTGTTTTGTCTTATGGCTAATCCTTTTTCCTCTCACTGAAACAGATTCCGTCATCACCTTCACACCTCCCTGACCGCTACCGATGGGACCAGACCGTCATGCCACCACCTCCCCTCCTCTACTGCGCTTCCTTCACCTTCATCTCCTTCATCAGCAGTGACTACGAATCTGCTGTCTAAGGTGCGCAACGGCGCGAGGGAGAACACCATGCTTCAATGCATCTAATGCTATTTTCGTGTTCATCTTACTCAGCCACAAGAGACCGTCCCTAAGGAGCGATGCGGCCGGTCCTTTCTCTAATTCAATGGAGGAAATGTGAGGATAAATTCGACAAAATATCATAAAGACGCGAAGTTTGAATAGCGAGCTTGGATATATTCGAATGAGCATTAAAAGCTCTATCAGAATTGCTCATAACCTGAGACGAAAACAACAACTTTCATATTCTTGTATGACGTGTAGTTGACATGAATTGCACGCTCTTCTCTGCACGGTGAAGTTCAACTAAGGGTCAACCAAGATGAAGACAAATTTCTACTCATGGATAAATAAAATGATAGGAAATAGGAGGATGTTCGTTGAACAAAAGATAACAAGTCACGATAGACAAGAAGTCACAGCAGGAAATATTTCAAGCACGGAATTCCGACATGTCATTGTCAAACTCGCTTTTACGCAAGGCCGAGGTAGATATTCAGGCTGACGCAGACCACGGCAGCCATTCAGACGATGTGATCTCCACAGCGCCGAGTACCTAAAGCTTGTAGGGCAAGGCTCAATTTCCATTATAACATTTGTCCAATTTCTTTGGGGTTGCCCCCCTTTACGAATTCACACTCATTTATGACTTCAACTGCCGAATGTCAGTTTTGACGTTCTAAAGGACTCCTATAATAAGGCTCAGTCCTAGCCCTTCCCTATTCGAACGAAGGATGCCCTCAGTGGTTTTTACCGTCACAGCTGCACTGGACTACTCAAAATGCCTGCCGAACTGCAATTCCAAATGACTCCCATGTCGTCAGCTCTATGACACCGCCTATGCCTTCAACACGCTTCCGATTAGTCATCGGTCTGCTAAACAGATTGCGTTGTGGGATGTGGTAATTTTGCTTCCGGAACCTCTAGAATGGAAGTGTGAATTCACTTGCACATATTATTAGCCCAAAACTAGTTGTCTAGTGGAGGAATTTATGTTGGCTGCACGTCATGCAAGAATTTGATGTTATATAAAAGTCGTTGTTTTTGTCTCAGGTTATGAACAATTCTGATGGAGCACTTCATGCTCTTTCGAATGCACTTACACTCACCGTTCACTCCTCACATCTTTATCATACTTTATTCAATCTACTGCGACATCTTTTTCACAGAATTATTCGACCCCATCGGTGTCTAGCGACGCGCACAGTCCTTCTCTGTCTCTCCACTGTGCTAAAACTACCGATACCCTCCTCTCAGCTCTGCGATTTCATTGAACCTATCATAGCCGCACTTCGAAACTATCTCACAGTCTACTCCACCTCCTGAGCAGCAGTCTACCTACACTTTGCTTTGACTGATCCCTCAGAATCGCATCTCTGCAACGTACATATCCCTCTCGAAGAGTGTAGAGTTAAGGGTGCGTGGCAAATGCGATCAGAGACGACAACACTGCGATCATCGATAAGAATAAGAACAACATTCGATGCAAAAAGCAGCACTTGTTTCGCCTATTTCAAAATCAGAAAGTTCTGATCAGAACATGCAATATTTAAATCTCTAAGTTAGTGCATTATATACAATAGCTGAATAAACTTTATTCACGTAATGATGAAGCAAGTGAAATGAACGCAATTTGCATGAAAAGTAATAAATACAGAATACACGAACAAATTATACACATATAAATAAGTGCGCATATTCACTTCGCAACGAATCTTTGAGTTGGTGACTTAATACTGCCAAAAGTTCAGTTGATAGCCATCCCCATGTGAGCGAGAAAAGGTCGAAAATGATCGAAACACTGCGTGAATAATTTTTGAATTTGAAAATGAATATTCGAGAGTCGACAACTCATCAAAGACAAATTCACCCGGCTGTCGATGATAGGAACATCAATCAAAAATCTTTTCGAATCATTTGGAACTGAGATGGTTTGAGCAGCCGCTGGTAACGACGCTGTGTGGCTAGCTTATGGCACAACGGACCAATGAGTGTATGTGAAATATTATAACAAAAATCTCTTAACACTTTTCCTTGCTTGCATTCTCCCTGCCCTCCTCCTCTTCCTCCTCCAAAATTAAATTGGAATGGCGCTAGCTAGGGTCATTTTTCATGCGCATTTTATCAGCATCGTCCACTCTCTTCCTGTTCGCACATTGACCGAGTTGCTCGCATCTTCTCGGTATCACCTCAGCGAGGCATAAAACCACGAAGCGTTACAGCGAATGAGATTGCCCATCTGAGGTTGATCAGCATACATTTCATAGCTTTGGTCCATCGCTCCTCCGAATTGAACTGCATCTTTACCGAATATTCCATCTTGTTGTCTTCTATTCGTTCCCTGTACATACGATGCGGAAAGCGGAACTCACTCCTGCTCTGCAACAAAACCCATTCACCAGTACAGCGTCCATCACTTCAGAAAAGTGTTTGTGTTTAGCTCAGATTTCCAACCTGGACGGTTACAAATAAAGAACAGGAGTTACTAACGACGCACGACATCATTATATGAAAAACTGATTTATGTAAGTGCCGTCATCTTTTAATGGATATGTGCAGTTTTGGCAGTACCATGGGCAAATATCCACTTCTACTGTTCTTCCATCTCCACCTATAGAAAAGTTTGTCGGGAAGCACTAGCTTGTGGAAAGTGATAGATAATTGTAGAGGGTTGCAGTAAGTGGTGATAATTTTCGCATTAGTGAAAGACTGGCGTGAAATAAGGCCTAATAGCGATAGCGACATACTGCTGACTATTAATTGCTGCGGCAAGAGTAAACTGAAGCATAAACAAGCAACGGGCAGGCAATTACAGTGGACAAGTTGAAGTGAACTCTCAGTTATCGTATAGAAGACAACAGAAAGACAGCTGAGTGAGGACGGAGGATAATTCCGACCACCCACGTCCTCCCTCCCAAGCTTGAGAAAACTCCCTTATGATTTAAACATCAATCCAATACACAGTATGGGCCATTCAATGGACAATGAAAGAAATGAAAGGCGAGGATAGACGGAATAACGCAAGCTACAGACAGAAACTATTCAGAAAGAAACTTTGAACTATGATGTTTGAATGATAGGTCATAAGGATGCTTGACGTAACACTGTTAGTGCGCGCTGAATAGTTCAACATAAAGGAACACCGAAGCGAACAGCATGAGAACTAAGAAGTCGTCGAATATACCTCAATATGCGTCTGCCATTGGCAGAAGCAATTCAGGAAGGCACAGATTGCTTCGTCGAATTTTTTCTGTCCGAAAGGCTTGAACCCACCACTTCCATAAAGCGGGAGTTCGACGCCGGTTGCCAGCACACGTATAAATGAATAGCTGCCCATCGGGAAAATCTCATAATCACGCAGATGGAAATCCTCTTCGCCTTTTATCAACACCTGTAAGTACCGCATCTTTTTTCAGATTTATGCTAAATGAAGAAGCCGCACCACATTCTCGCAGAATTCTTGAATAGCTGCACTGCTTTCAACGAATCATTAAAACGATGAACGACAACCTTTGATGCTATCGTTAGCCGTCGCCTAAAACAGCACAGCCATCATAAAATTACTGTGCATGGTTTGTCGGCGGTCAGTTCAACCGCGAAAGAAAAGAAAATTAAGGTGCGCAGTGTTTGAGTGCTCACTGGTTGGTTTGGGAGTGAGGGATTATGATGACAAAAGACCCAAAAATAAATCGCCTTATAATTTGCCCGAGGCGTCTTAGTAGCAATATGTAAAAAGGTTTAGCAAACCTCGGGTAACTTCTACGAAGAACGTGAGAAGCCGCATCACCATTGATAGGGTTCAGAGGCAACAACTGATCAAATTTTGTAAGCGGGCAGGTCTGAAGCACGATTTAAGGGTTTCTTCCGTTACTTTATCTACTACGGAAATCTGGAGATGAAGCCTACTGGAAAGGACCAGTTTGAAGACTACGCACTGTGGCAGATGCATTCCCTACAAGCGAAAGAGTTGCTGAAATTGAAAAATTACCGTAAGAAGTAATGCAGTCTGTCCCCAAGCAGCGTTAATCTCGTTCCATTCGACAGGCGAGTGTGGCAACGTCCCCAGCCGGAATCCGTTGATGGTACAGAAGCTGCCTTGCTGCCATATATGAAACGCCGCATTCAGTACGTTTATGCTCGATAATTTCTCCAATTGCGTTTTCAGATATGTCAACTGCGCCTCTGCATCTTGCTCTTGACATTCCACGTCGAGTAAGCGTCTGAATTTTCAGTGCACAAGGCAAACACTATAGATTTCTTCACCTAAGATAAACGTGCATATGCAACAAGCAATATGCACGGCGACTGGACTAATTATGGCAACTTCACCTTTCGGCTTGCAATACCATTTTGATAATCTCTTGAATCTTTCGCCACCAAATGTCGAGTTTGACGACCGCTTCGCAGCATATTTCTAGCATTCGGAAGGCCTATGAGCAACACCTCTCTTGACAACATTACAAATCGATTCAACAAAATCGCATACAGAATTTATCTCTATTGAGGTAGCATCATCGGCATTTTTGGTCACCATGAGGGCTAACGAACCATAAAATCATGTTCTATGAATTCAAAAACCAAGTTATTATTTGGCGTATGAGTGCCAGGGTGGACCTGTAGGAGGCACGCCTTCCCTTCCGAATACTGCTCTTTCTATACCTTCGAAATTTATCTGGCTTTCGTATTTGTGACCTTTTGGAGTCTTCTGAACCAGCTTTAGCCCACTCCACATGACCTGCACAGAGGAGCTCAAAATGGGTTTATTTTCGCTGTTCCACGTTTTCGTTCCTCAAATACGGCCGAACAAACATTTGTCGATCCCCATTCTCGCCTCCCGAAGCCGCACTAGTGACTACAGAACTGGTGGGACCATAGCGACCGGTAATAATTGGCTCACCGATGGAAAGACGGAAACGAAAAATTTGGGGAAATGTGAGCGTTATGTTCCTTATGAGCAAAAAAAGGGGATTGCATGCTCAACTGCGGCAATGATGGAAGATCGCGGGAAGAATTACCACATTTGAAGAGAAACACCGAGTGGAACTGAAGTTAAAAAGAATGTGGAAAGCCGAGCTGCGATATCCGAAAAGGAAAGGCCTGCAGCTGACTATAAAAACGAAATTTCTTTCTTAATGTTACCAAAAACTAGTTTTCTAAGTGAACTAAGAAAAATGAACGTAGGTTATCTTCCTTTTTGAATCTGAATTCATCTTAACCGAAAATCTTAATTTTTCGTCCCAAAACCCTCATTTAACTTATTGTCTTTTTGTCCACTACAGTCATCAAGGAGTATGCAGAAACCACGAACACAGCATAAGGCCAACCATCCAGCTGAATAATTACACCAGACCGCTCGTCAAGAGGATAGGTGCGACCCTCTTCACAATTCTAAACAAATGGCAATTCAGCGCACCTGTGGTTGTCGCGCAACTTTTTCCACAATTTTTCTTCGCGCTCTTTCTCCGCGTTACAAAGTTCGCTACGCTTCCTGCTTAACTCGTCATTCAACGCATTTTCTTCCACCTCCAACCTCTTCAGTTCGGCTAATAACGACGCTTCTTCGGCCTGAAGTATCAGTGCAGTAATCATCTAAACATAATGCTAGGATGATCGAATGTCCATCTCAACGTCAATATCTCTCTCCACCCCCATCATCCCTAAAATACTTCGTTCTGAGGTTCGCCCAGAATTCTGAAAACGTGTTGCTGAAGCAAACCTTTGAGCACACTGCTCAACGGAAGTGAAGCTTAGACTCGGTAAGAGTCCAATCAGCTAGAATAAAATCGGACACTAGAAAGGCTACACAACGCTTGCCATTTTGTGTATTTATATGCACTTCAACAATCGCCAAGAGTAAGGTCTCGACGATTTGTGGCAGCAAAGACACAGTCGTCAGCGAAGAGAAAGTGGGTTAGCATTTCACGACCAACCATCACTACACCATGACGGCTCATTTTTCTAAACATTCCTTCTAGAATCACCGCAAACAGCTTCGAGGAGATAGTGTCACCTTGCCGGATTTCTTTACTGATCTTCACGTGACATCCACCACTGAGAGGCCGAAGGTCTTTTGTGCATTCTTTATCAACAAGTTTGTTTATGTATGGCGAGCGTACATCAGCCTCTTGCAAAGCATTTACGACTGCCGTTGAATCCACCGAATGCTTTACTGTAGTCAAAAAAAGCGAGACACAGAGGGGATCCGGTATTCCTTGCATTTCTCCAGTAGCTGTCTGGAGGAGTGAATGTGATCACAAGCCTCCAAAACCTGCCTGTTTTCTGTGGTTTTGGAATGAATCTGTCCAAAATAAACTGGATAAGGTTTTATCCAGTTTATTTTGGACAGATATAGCTTTCGCGCAGAACGTGTCACACAAGTGGATGAGGGCCAGGTTGAGGAAATGGCGAATTATATCTATCTTGGACGTCAGTTAGATCCTGTAATATCCTAGACGCCGAGTTCATACGAAGACTAAGCGGGTCGCTTTCAATAACAATCGCGTTGTACTAACAGATCATGGACTGCAAATGAATATCAGAGTTAACATAATCAAAACGGCTTTGCCTGCTTCCAGCAATGACATATGCCTGCGAAACATGGTCCACAGCAAAGCGTGACGAAAAGAAATTTGCGGTGACAGAAACAGCGATGGAAAGAAGGATGTTTGGCGTTACCTGGGCGGATCGGATAAGCAACCAAGAACTGCCATACAGATCTAGAATACAAGACGTGATTCCCAAAATCTACGCAGCAAAAAAATGGTAGGCAGGTCACATTGCATGAAGATCTGACAACCGCTGGACCTGTCGCCTGACAGATTAGAAAAAACGCGACCGAAAGGGACCGCGTGGGAGGTTGAAAATGAGATGGAATGCACTATTCGTCCTGCTCTGTGGCCACTGTTGGGAACAGAAGACACAGAACAGGACTGAATGGGACTCGACAGATCCGCGCCGATCTTTGGCGAATGGACGGATTGTCAGGTGAAACAGGTATATCAACAATCGCCAGAAAAAGTCCGCAGACCCCTAAGAAAGAGTAAGCCCAAATAAGCAATGAGTCATTGCCATTTTACTCAAATTCTCCGACCTTAAACTCTAGACTCACTGCCCCTATAAAAAAGCGAAAACACTGGCACCAGAAACCGATGTAACGAACGACAGCTGTCTGATATTCGACAACACCAGGACCAACGGCAGATATCATTATCCCCTCGCCGTTCATCAATGACTTCCTCGTTGATGGTCGTTAATGATACCGATATTTTCTCTAAAAATCAGAGCCAAAAACTGCTTCTTCTGGTTTGAAACAGACGCATGGCTGCGTTAATGTGCCATAGGGAAAACGACACTGATTACGGTGTTCATCGTTCATATTTCTTCCAGATGCAAAATGGGCATTTTTTAGTAAACCTGACAGCGTTGAACTCAGCTTGGAAAATACGCAAAAGCAACGAAAAATGTTGAGATAAACAAATTCAAAGTAAAAATTATTTCGGGGAAATTTGCAAGTCATGAACTCTCTGTGTGATTCATCATCAATAGCGAACAGTTGCGGCTTTCTTGAACAGCAGCAAAAACATTGCCTAGTGGAGATGACTGAATTCTGGACCGCACAACGGGATCGAAATGACTAGAGAAGAGAATCTTGAACTCTTTATAGAGATGGTCGCTAACATTCAGATGAAACAGCCTTCAAAACTTTCTCTGCCCTCCAATACAGTGGCAAAATTCTGAAAGTGTTATTGCGAAAGGAGCGGGGAAGGCCGTCGAGGGCATCATTTTTCCATCGTTTGTTTGACGATGAAGAAAAGAGGAAAAGTCCACCCGAGGTAACCACTCATCCCGAAGCTACCTCTCTTACGTGTAAAACAGTTTGTATAAGATAACACATTTAAAGCGAAAAATTTCTTTGATGGAAGAGCGCCTACCTTCATGGCGACCAATTTTGCGTTGGAGGTGCTCAAGTCAAAGAACCTCGTTGCTCTGTCTTTGGTTAGTGAATCGAGCAACTTTCTGTAGCTTGCACACTCCTCCTCAAGCCCTTTTAACTGTTGATCCATCCCAGACAATAATTGCTCTGTGCAATCCTTAACAGAAAAATGCATTTCATGCAAATCCACACAATATATGTTTCAGCCCTAGTTACCTACAACTTAATGAATTGTCACCGCTTGAAAACATGATGGAACTATAACAATCATTTAATACGATATGCTGCCAACCCATTCGCGGCAGATGACAAGAAACGAATTTACGGAAAACATTGCGAGTTAAACAAGCCAGAAATTTAAAAAAAAAAAAACAATAACAACATTGAACTTCTGCTCGTCTCACATTGTGGGGCGGAAACTTCTCATTTGACTTCAGATTTACAAGAAAACAGCATGGAAATTCTCGGGAGGACTGCAAAATGACGAGCAGGTGGCGGTCGCCTGAGGAACCTACCGCCTTTTCAGAATGCTATGGACGCAATAAGCAACCCCTCGAAATTACGCATAAAAAGCCGAATCGTCTTGTCACATAACCATCAATTATCACTTCACAATAGCAAATAAAATCTTAAACAACAATAATCAAAGGTGCAAAGACCGCACACTGTTCTTATAATACAGTCTTTGCAACTTCCAAGTGTAGCAGTTAGGCATTTCAAAGTGTGGGACGTATATAAGCAATATACCTCACACATCGGCCCCCAAAGCGCAGATGTCGAATTGCAGATGATGTCGAAGAGGTTGCCGGACTGACCTGGCAAGCTGCCTTCACCACCACATATCACCCGGCCTGCCTATAACATTACATCTAACTTCTAGGTTAAAAAACTCTTCGACTTTTTATTCCAGTTCGTAAAATTTAGAACAGACTACCCCGATCAAGCTATATATCATCTAGGCCACTTGTGCATCTCAATACCCAGAATCAGCTCTGCATACACCAACCTCTTCGCATTACAACGCTTCGAACTTCATTCAACTGGACGGTGATTGACTCCATTTTTGGAATCATATATGTTTCATAGGTACCGTAACACATAAAGTGCGATGTACGAGCGCATTCAGACTCAGCGTGAACTACGGCTACTGAAGCAGCCCAACCCCACAGTATTGCAACCATTTCCTCAAATTCTCTTTTCAGTGATCACACGATTTAATGCCGCAAAAGGGTTAGGTTAAATCCAATCTCAGTCCCGCTCAAGCGAAGACGAAATCGGAACTAACTTACGACCACACGGGGGAGGAGGACGATGGGTTAAGCTTTTTCTCGGTTTGAGACCGGACAAACGGTCAACACGATAACCCTGCCAGGTCGCGATGTGACCATATTTCACTCCTTTATATCTGGTCCTGGGCTAAAACCCGATCACAGCCCACCGCCAACTGTGCCGGATTTAACCCACATGGGGTACGCTCTTCTTTTTATACACGATTCTACAATAATTTAGAAAAAAATTTCGAAAGCACACTCAAATTTGAGCCTTGCTTCAAAAATCTGTCGCATCCTGTCAGCACTCTCATGGATGACAAGAAGGAGAAGTTAGCAGGCAACAGGAGTTCTAGTGGTGCCAAGATTGTTGCCAGTCCATCAGTAAAGATGTTCAAGCACGATAACATAGAAGACGCTCTTGAAAAATTTTAATTTTCTGAAGCAATCGATGCGACTGGTATATTGACTATTTTAGGGTGACACGCCGATAAGCACCAAGCTTCATCAGCCCCCAGTTTCAGGCATGAAGACAGACAGACAAGGTTAGGAGTGTTTGTCTTTCACGAAGATTTGCATGAGCGATTTTATGCATGTTCAATCTTTTCAGAAAAGACGTATTATCTTTTAAGGATTTTCAAATTAATTGTGCAAATGGAAAGAGAAAAACAACGAAAACAGAAAAAAAGTGCCTCCGCCCGTTTAAGGCTCAACCGGATGCTGAACTGAATAAAAAAAAGGTGCAGGTAAGCGACCTGGACTTGAAGAGGTGCAGCACTGCTAGTGCTTTCATCATCGCCCTTCTCGTACAAGCTTGTGTCGATCGTTAGTTCTGCTTGGCAATTCAAACAGAAGGCGACCGGATCGCTCATCACTGAAGCAAACATTTTTACAGGCACTTGCCATACTCGCATCGGTTCTGCATATTCGCTATCAGCTTCCGCACTCTTTCTTGCGTTTATTTATTAGTCTATTTTGGACATACACTCATTTGGTTTTGCGGAAAGCGCACATTTGCTACTTGTGGTAAATATACAGATAAGTATCATTATATCATGGGTCAGTATGCAGTTAATCATGAAAAACTGTAAAACTCTTGAACACTTACGCTCATAAGAGCGCATCAAATACATCAACGAAATAAGACAACAGAAGATAGAAAACAACAGCAACTGCAGAAGAGAACTATCTTCGTGAAGAGTTTTAATTTACCAACAAGTTTTATTTATGGTTGCCAATGATTCTAAACAATTATAAAACAATGTAACCATAGAGAACGGATTAGACGGTCGCTAAATGAATACCCCACTCTGGCAGGAAACCTTCTTAGTGAACTGACTGCCAAAAAACTGGAAAAACTAGAAGAAGGAAAACAGATTCTGGACGTTGCTACCGAATACAACTGCAGAAAACGTTGGTGCACCCGCTGCGAACGGAGCCTCGCTCGTGCCCCCTGAACGTACGCAGCACTACCATACTCCGCACATAGTGCGAGCGAAAAACAATGCCCATCACAGGAACTCGA
>JAARMF010000950.1:28240-49787 GCA_022844705.1 Toxascaris leonina | reverse complement strand
TATATATATATATATATATATATATATATATATATATATATATATATATAATACATGTGTAGCACTTATTACTCTGGCAGAAGGTAGCAAATTTCGTCGGTGTTGTCAGAAAACAGCAACGTTTTGGTATGGGAAAATTTTTTTGTTGTTCCAAAATACAGCAGTTATTTCGCGCCACTACGTTGCCGTCGTTGGCAGCGGGGTTGATGAATGACGCTGAGAGCGACAGGGAGGGTCAGCTTCTTATCACGCAGATTTTGTTCGGTTTGTTGGAATAAATATATTTCACCAAAAGCCATTGTCCGTAGTGGTATTTGCACTCTCAGGTTTCAGTAAAAAGAAGTTCAAAAGGCTATAAAAAATAATGAGTTTTGAAAACGAAGAGGAGGAGAGTCGATTCTCGAAACTTCGGCACAAAAACGAGGGAGAACCCACGCCATCAGTCGTATTCGAATTGATGTTACGGGTCCCTTGTATGGGATTTGTGTCGAAATGTGAATCTAACCCCGAACGCAACTTGAGGTCGAGAGGCCATATCCTGAAATGGGCCTCTCTTCACCCCCCCTCCTCCTCCTCTCCCCCTCCTCCACTCTGTTCGCTCGTGCCCAAGGCCTGTAGGGTGTTCCGTGAATGGCGGTTGCTGATAATCGACTGTCTACCTCCTGATGATTCTATCGGCTACGGCCATGGTGGATGCGTAAAGCGTAGCCAGTATTATTTGAAATACATTGTGTTATATGTAACAAGTATGCTGGCTAGGAACTCACCAGCGGAACCCTCTAAAATAGATACTCGAAGAGCGGCTATAATTTCTCCGTTTGTATTCGTTGGGGACTTCAACTCGTTTGAATGCGAGTGGATAATTGTCGAGTACTTTTATCAGGTTAACGCAAACATAAAGGACTCCCTCGAAGGCCAATTTTCTTCGATTTGTTCCCACTCGCTTTCGTCCCCTATGCCGACCCAAAAGTAGGTTAACAATAACATGCTCACATACATCAGAAAGTTCCCGCTCACTTAAACAATCGGAAATTCGAGGTCAGAGGTCGTACCGGAGATTGAGTCTTGAAGGCCACATAGAAACAACTCGATGATTTTTTCTGTGAATCTCGTTAAGAGCTGCTTGCAATTTATCTGCTCTCCACAGAGATAGCCTGTCATAGATCACTGATCATTTTGACAGGTGAGCTCACGGCTATTCAGGTGGGCAGCTGTCTGTAAATTTTGCCGCTGTTGATAAGTTGCGATGTCATCAAATTTCTTCACAGGCCTGTACCTCGACTCATTCGTAATTTATCAGTGCTATGTGGGGCGATAGATAGTGTGTTGGTAACACAGTTTAAACGCTTGGGGAACAATGCCATAAAGGAAATGTAGGATATGTTCCCTCTGACGTTAAAATGGGGTGCTGTGGTTTATTGGCTGTTATCTTTTGCAATCTCTTAACGGAGACAAATAGGCAAATGCTTAGCTGTTAATAAATAAAGTGATAAAATAAAATATTAAGTAACAAATGGTCGATAAAAAAATATCAGCCATTGAGTAAACCAACGCAGAAATGCCGTTGTTATTACATCGAAGAATATGGATTACAGGTATGCGGTATTAATATGTTCCATAAGGTAATATCGCACAAAAAGTGGGATGATGTTACAGAAGATTATTTGCGTGGGGTTAGAGGACAATGCGGAATCCTAATATTGAGACGACAGCTGATTCCTATCTTTGGCTATTCGAACCCCCTTCCCTTTCGAGTAAACAAGTTAGTGAAATCACCACATGAGCCAAGAGAGCAATTGGGGAAACGATGAAAAGCAGCCTATAACTTAATGTATGTGAAAGAGTGGTCAGTCGATCGTCATGTCATCAGATCGTGATAGGCGAACCAAAGAATTAAAATTGAAACCCTCAGACAAGATGTTTCTGAAATGCGAAGTCAAGGCTCTAGCATTTCCGAAGTTAACATTTGTGGCGTAGAACCAATTAGAACCAATTCCAGGATATTGAGATGCCTCCACGCCATTAACTTTTTTTAGTGAACCTTGATTATATGGTTTCACTAAGATTGGCTACTTTCACATCAACATATTTTCGCGCTAACGAATTCGTATCCATAGAGAGGAAGCTTGTGGTTTGAAGATAATTGAGTAAGCACTTTCAAATTAGTGATATGGAGGGTTCCGATTCATGTTATATCTCTAACATCCCTCGCAAACCTCTTCAATTCGATACGTTGGAATGAAATTCCCAACCCACTGCTTGAATTGTGTGATTTCAACTATTCTCGAGTCTTCCAGCAAATATTTGATTCTAAGCCTATAGTTCTGAATGACGAATCGAAATTTTCTTTTCCTCGGATCCAGAGAGACCATTGTGTGAAGCAGGTAAAGACAGTATCACTTATTTCCATGGAGCCATTATGGCAGTACGGAAGAATGCAATTCCTGTTGAACATTTTAGAGCAGATTTGACAAGTACTATTCTATTGTATTCCCGGGATATAAAATATTTGTACCACCTCCCCATCCTCTGCTCTCATTCTCCTTTTCCTCCATCACCTGTGGCTCCATCTCCCTTTCCTGCACTTCCTATGCCTCTTTTCCGTTTACTTCCACCACGCCGAATTTCCTTCTTCCTCCACTACCCTTGCCTCATTTTTCAAATTATTTCGATAGCAGCTTTTCAGTGACTGCGTAACTCGATGTTCTGATGTGTAATTACATTTGTTCAACTATAAATGAATGTGGTTGCAGGAGAGCGTTACCTAGGAATGTGGGCAAATGATATGCGACAAGGCAATGGTGCTTTAATTTCAATCGATGGTGCATATCATGAAGGAACATTCGATAAGGATCGTCTCGTGGTATTACCTACTTTTTTCTGCTACTGATTAAATCGATATCACCATTTTTTTTATTATGTTTTATAGAATATGTCTGCTCTTTTACCACTCAAAAATTTGACTCTCTTACAGTCCTTCAGTGGTCCTAAATGTGAACTGTTATCTGTTATGCTTTTGGAGTAGATTCGAAAAGAATATAGCGTCAGATGTACTGACGAGAGGGTATATATATTTGAGGATCTTTTACTATCTGCTTGGCTGTTTAGTGCTTCCGATAGATGTGGTTCAGCTGTTTATTTTGCGGCCTTTACCGTAATATGCAGTATTTACCCGAACATGGGCAATTTCCACTTTGAAGAAGAATCGAACGAGCTTACACTTAATAAATTCTTTAAAAATTCCGCAGTCATCTATTCTCCTTCCGCTTTTTCTTCCCTTTCCACTTCGCAAATCACTATGCACTATTCATATATTATCTGTGAATCTGTTAAAACTTGTTTGTGGTTAACAAACGAGGTTTGCAAATAAATTGATAGCATAGATTTTATCATTACACATGGGCAGAATGTTAGTTTTATCGTTTATTGTGAGCAGTTTCTGTTTTTATAAATATGAAAGCGTCGTTTAATCTGAGCTTTGTGGAGTCTGTGGAGAGTGCAATAAAAAGGAAATTTTGCGAGAGAGGAATTTGGCAATGAATAGAGGGAGGTGGCATTGATATATGCTGAAAATTTGGGCGGAATGTATGTAAATTATTAGCCAAAAAGGGGAGAAGCAAAGAGTACGGAAGGAATTGAGATCAGGTGACTGAATCTGAAAAATTATCATGTAAGCATGAATGCGAGCAGTGATGAACAGTGATAATTGTAGTGATCTCGAAGAGATATTTGTCGGGAATGGACCTGTTTGAGCTACATCAATAAATAAGTGAATAGAATGAAGTAAATACGTCGTGATTTTCAGTATGGGCGATTGCTATGCTTCGCACCGGACGGTGAATTTAGTACCATTTATGAAGGGAATTTCGAGAAAGCTGGTGTCATCTGCGGAAAGGTGAGTCATCAGCTCTACGGGGAATGTGTCTGAGACGTAGTTCACTTCGAACTGTGGTGACATCCGTGTCCGGAATTCCAGTGCAGGAGAAAATCTTCAGGCTGATAAAAAGACAGAGTTATGGGAGTGGAAAGGAGAAGGAAGATTAATTTTTTGACCCGCACATTAGAACCAACATTGCAGAATAGTGTCCGAGTCGATGCAATAGATCTCAAGTTTGTTTATGGAAGGAGGTGGATAGAGACCGTCGGTGATAGTTGTGCAAGTTTGTTTTCTGTCCTCGCAGGTATATTGCTTGAAATATTTTTGTAATGTTGATCGAAAGAGGGTGATTGCATCGAATTACAAAATATATATTTCAACTCCAAGTTGTATGCACTTCGGTGTGCGTCTTTAGTGCAAAGCTTTATAGATTGTTTTATAGATTGAAGTTAATTTGTTCTGAGGACTGTTTTTTGCCTTGTGATCTTGAAACGTCGTGGAGAGAATAAATGTTTATGAGACGGCTTAATCGCTAACGAAAAGTTTGTTTTCCTGTCTATATCATTCTTCCTCGTGGTTCTTTCTCTGTCAGTGCTGCTCCTATGGTCGTGGTCAGTAAGATCCGCGACTTGATCAGTACATCCATCGTGATGACTTCAGTTGACTTTTACATTGCTCTATCCTTCTGGGCATCCGATAGTCGATTCCAACGCCGAAATAGTCAGTGTTATATGCGTATCGTAATTTGATATATGCAGCAGCTGATTTTGCGATCTTGATGATATCATCGAAGAGTTTGAATTGTAATGAAAGTAATGCAGGGAGTGCTGCAAGTGTCGAAGCATGATGTTATCGAAGGTCAGATGAACGGGAATTTGATCAGCGGAGAAGTGAGGCTGTCAAATGCGGTCTTCAAGAAATGTCTCCACGCGAGTAGCCCTTTAACGCCTGTGGGACAGTCACTTTCCGAGTATGCAATTCTTTGTATTTGGATTGTCTAGCTATTGAGGATTGGCATTCTGATGCTTTTTTGGATAGTACATTTTGGATCGGATAATGCCATGATTGAAACAGCTGTAATTTTGTTTCCACTTTCCATATTGTTCCCACAAATTTACTAATATACTTTGGTGCACAATTCTAAGTAATCAGTATAGTTAGTCGGTAACTTCTGGGTGATACTAGGTAAGCTAGAAGTAATTGGCTTAGCGATTGCTTCAGTTTATTAACAGATATGAGCCAGGTCGGAGTCGTTCCCTTGAGTGAGTTATTCGAAGCGAGGTGTGGTGTTCAAGAGAGATCGAGAGAGCGATTGCTGCTACTACATCTATATCCTCAAGTGTTTGCGATTCTGATCAACACAGCAAGGCGAGAGAATGATCGAAATTTACGCAGTGTGGATAACCTCAGTGAATCGAAATGTAAATAGAACAGAAAGGGAATGAAACATCACGGTGCTATGGTTTTCGTGCAATTGTACGTCGTAATTTTCTTCGGATTCGTGTGGTTTGGCAACGAGACGAATTCTTTCTGTTCACTGGTAGCTGATTTGTTTTATTAGCTCCAAAAGGCTTGAATATTCGATGGAAATCACGGTTTATCTTGTAGTGAGGAACCGTCGACTGGTCGATGGACGGTACCATCGGATGTGAAATGGAAGGAGATGTTTGAGCACTTTCTTTTGGGGGATTTGCGCATCGATGCGTTATCTCTGGGCCAACAACCCTTATACGACAGTTTAGTTGGTGTTCTTGATCATAGCGCTATTTGGCGATCATTGGCTGGCACTATGACCCAAATACGAAACGGCGTTAATATCGAAAAATTCAGGTCGGCTTGGCTTGCAATATAACGAACGTATTAGATTGGTGACCAAGTACTTCTTAGGACCTACTGGATCGGTTGTTGCTGTGGTCATTAAACTCGTAGTGAGGGGACTAATGGAGCTGCTCGAAAGTGAAAGGTGGTTGATGAGATTGGAGGCGAAAACGCGAATACGGGCACTAATTGGGATAGTAAAAAATCAACGACTATTTTGCCAGCATTGCTGCGATTTCGGTCATTCACAACCAACTTGCTTTATCGAGAAGAAAAGTCAACTATGCCAAATAAACGAATAAAACTTATCACTGATTATTCAGCAATGACATAATCTTGCCTTTGGCATCTAACAATGAGTTTTACTCTTCAAAAGGAATGTAAAGTATTTATGTATTGGAAAAAAATTGTTTTTAATTCGAAAGTTTTTTTTTTCATATTCCACTATGGGAGTGTAAGCATTCGTTGTGCTATTTTTTAGTTTCCCTTTTTAATTTACATTATTTTTATGCGAAGTATTGTATGAATGCTATCACTTCAGAGGTAGTCGTTCAATTTACAGTTAACATTCGATAGAGCTGTTAATTTTCCAGTTTTTATCTTTATCTTCCTGCCGATCTCTCAATTGTTGAATAAAGATCATTATTGAATGCTTATTATAAGACATATCCTAATATAACTACTTAACATGAATAACGTAGCGGAACGGTGCAAATGTATAACATCAATGGAGAAAATAACATCAAATTGTTCTATATGCATAACATATAAAACAATTTAAAAATTGAATCGATTCTGGTTTTGACTTTGCTTTGTTTAATTTCTCCTGTAATGGCCTTTATTCTAGTTTTATATTTGATGATCGATTAGAGAAGATCCCAAGTTTCGATGCGCCATGGTCGAACACCTACTATGCGATGGTTGTTGATTATTGGCGAGCGGTGAGTAATTCATTGTTTTTCTTTATAACAAAATATTCATTCGAGCAGTGATCGATCGTGGAATCGGCATCTAAATGCTATCGGTTGTATCCACTACTGATTAACTTTGTTCGCGATGTAATCGTGGCGTTCCATATACTTGAATCTTTAAATCTTTAGTGATACGAACAACCGTTTAAATAGTGGTTGTTTATCGCTAATCGGTTGTTAAGGCGCTGGCTCGTTAACAACAACGACGGTTTAGAGGATCGTTAGTGCAGAATGCTAATAAATATATTCACATAAGCTAATATGCTGGAATCGTTAGATGAGTGTAGCGTTGTGTAAGTGCGTTCCGATTCGTTGAATTGTTTTCAATGTCAAGTGATTTCGTTTGAAAATCTTTGTTATTTCGAAAGCGTCTGAGTATAGACTGTGGTGATGTCCCGTTTGTGCGACATGGAAATTTGAAATTGGGAACCCTCAACGTTAACTCGTGATCTGCGGGTGAGCGCCTAGAACTTAGGTGAAGTTGTCTCTTCGCTGGGAAATTCGAGTGTTCGTTGCGAAAGTATTCGTGTGAAGATTAATACCTTTTGATGAAGCCAACCTCAATCTGCCTCTGACTCAAGTGATGGCAAGTGCTTGGTGGTAGAAGAAAACAGTGTGAGTGCATGATATTCGAGCCGTCGATTCTCCAATTTGTGAACAGGCGCTGTACCGCTTGCGCTACTACGAGGCCATCAATCCCTATTGTTAGTCGCTTGGGTCCTTACATTTCCACTGTATACGATTCTTTTGTTTTCATTTGTCATCTAAACGTAATTATGGAGTGCTGAGATTTTTTTCGCATTGAAAGCTCGAGCAGCTGGTCTCTATCCATTTCTGGTGGAAATCGTTATATTCAAAATAGTGAGCTATATTCATTGAGGTTCGGACATATATCGCTAGAAATCTGCATCTTCCTCAATCAGCACTGACTTCGTTTCGAGATGAAAAGCAGTATTGCAGCCCTCTAAGATTCGATTTCCCCAATAAACGTGCGACTCCCTTATTGATCTCGGAACAGCGTTATTGGTAAAGACTAGGGAGGACGAAAAGCTTTCGCGTTCAACAAGGAAACGGAAGCCAAAGCGGAGCGTAAGCATCTACATACGAAAGTGCAACTGCGGTGGTGTGTTGTGAATGGCGCTTAAGCTGTTTATATGCTGATTATCTGTGAAGAGCGTTGAATGGCTGACTTATTTTCTTATCGAGCGAAATGGGAATTTGGCTGCGTCTTATTAGGCAGCTTACATAGCATGCTGACATATATCAGCTAATAAGTTGAAAGAGCATTAGCACTCACAATTATTATGACGCAGATACATGCATATTGCAGACTGATGGCATAACAGATTGGTCAGCCAGTTGCTGTTTGCCTTTCGAAGAAGGGGAGCATGTTGTGTTGGCGGGTGGTCAAAGTCCACTGCAAAGCATTGTGCGAGCATTTCTTGAGTGCTGAAGAGAAAGAAGGGCAAATTTCATGTCTGTAAGCTAATGTGATTTTCTCATCCTCTGAGTAAATATGTTCCTGAGGAAATTAGCGATATTTAGGGGAAACGAACCTTCCTTAGTAAATTGTGTCAGCTATGATGTTTTGTGCTTTATGTGCGTTGAAGGACGGGACAGTTGTCAAATTGACAACAAAATTGACGGCTCGTCTTTGGATAATGAAGTGAAAAGTTAAGAGAACAGCGCTTAAAGGGATTTTTGGGTATTGACGGATCGGAAAAATTCGGAGCGTTGAAATTTTGCAAAGGAAATTATTACGACGCTGTCATAGTTGTTGTTGTTGAGGTGGCATGAATAGGCACCTTGGAACCTTTAGAACTATTGAGGAACCTTTAACCGTGGATAGCTTTCAAAATTGCAAGCGTAATCTTAATTTCTATACCCCTTCTTTCCCTGTTTCTAAGGGAGAACATTTTGAAGCAGGGCTACTACTGTTTAGCATTAGGGCTTTTTTTTCAGACATTCCAATCCTGTTTGAGTAGGGAATTGAGGTCATCAGGGATTGCTGATATGCGAATACGACTTATGCGCTGGAATGAGGGAATAGTGTGCGAAATTATCGAGGAATCTTTGGTTGGAAGTTTTATAGAGACACTCGATGACCTCATAGGCAATGAAAGAGCAGCAAAACAAAGTCTTTGATTTTGCACAAGCCAACGTTTTTGCTTGCGACAGTTTAGAGTAACATAAGCGGATATGAAGCAGATATTGCGCCTAGAAAGAAGCCCAAAAGTTTCGCTTCTGATTTGAGTTATGAAAATTTTGCTCGAGTGAATTAATCTGAAACCAATTCATATTGTTTTTCAAAGAGTGAAGTGGGTTTACCGCTGTTGTTTTTCCAAACTACTCGAATATTGACAAAAAAATTATTACGTCATATCCCTCTGAACGGGAAGCTTGTGATGAGGAAGGGCAAGAAAATATGTTTAAGAGAAACGAGGCGGAAAGGAGAGGAAATATCTACGCATGTTGAGGTAGTATAGGTTTCATGAACTTTTATAAAGCGAATTGTGTTTTCATTTGGAGGAGTACTTAGGGATTTCTTTTGAACGATGCGGATGCACTCTAAGTGATGTGATGTCCATATTGGACTACTAGAATGAGAGGATGGGAAGAGTGATAAGAAGTGAAATGAGTAAGCCGCAACGGTGGGCAAGGGAAATGGAAGAAATTGAGAATTTGCGAACTAAAAAACGAGATGCTACAGGGTGGTCCAAGCTGTTGACTGCCCCTCACCGCCATCCGTTCATCCCTTCCTCCATCTACTCAGTCTTCTTGAATCAATCAGTGAGGAGTGCATTAATAAAACTGCTGTCTATTACCCCATATATTGGACGACTTGAAGTTTTGGGTTAGAAGGTGACGACGAAATACGATCGGTGTTTCCCTATGAGAAGAGAGAGGAAGCGGAAAGAGAAGAGAAAAGGATCGGAACAGAGAAAGAAAAGAGGAAAGGAGGAGAACGAGAAAAATGATCAGTCACTCTTGGCATTTAGTGTCGTGCATTATTTATGACACAAGAAGATCTCAAAAAGAATGTAACGTTTGTTATTCTCTGCAGAATTAGGAAAAGTGGTTGGACCTCAAGCAAAGTCAGGGAAAGTGGGCATTATGCCAAGAAGCTGCGGTAAAAATTGGCCAGCGACCAGAAATTGAAACAACGAATCCAACCTTTACTGATGTGTTGGAAGAGTAATTCTCTACCAGAATGCTCACTATCCATCAAGAAGGTTAATGCTTCATTGTCTTCGAACCACGTGACTATAATCTTTTTCACTCAGAGAAGGATGGGCTATTTCCTGTTCGAAGAATATGCAAAAATAATGACAACAAGTGATGACTCTTTAAATATCTCGAAATGAAACCTTTTTTTGGAGTTTTTTTGGTGGAAGAGAGGAATATATTTTTTTTTCAGTTGCGGAGGTGCCCATTCAAGCGAGGAAAGGATTTATCGGTGACAGTGGGGTAATGAATTTATAAGAGTACACATTTTTCATCGATGGCAACATGCTGTTCGTTGGTTTGCTTATCGTAAACATGAAAATTGGAGGATTGAGGTCGCTCATCTAGAGAAAGCTGAGAAAGGGGTATCGGGCATCGTTTTCACTCCGATTCTTTAGTGATAGAAGTGAACGGAAGTTTCTTTCGTGGTATGTAAAATTTCCATTCATCCCCTATGGGTCAATCTTACCCTGTACGTGCGCATATTTCCGAAGGTTTTGGCCAGGAATTATTTAATGTTCAGCATGTTTTCTTTTCTTTTTGGAGAAACAGTGGTGGGGTTGGTTAGCTTAAAATCAACATTCTCGAGATGTTGTTTACTGCGCTTTTTCCAGTTAGCTAGCTTAGTCGTTTTTGAACAACTGCTTCAGCATGCTTATTGACGCATCGTACGCACTGACTATGCTGTTTTTGTTTTGTTTTCTGATTTGTGCATTTCTATATCTCGTTTACGTGGTCGAAATTTTGCACATCTTATGTTATCCGAATATTCCAGGATTAGCAATGAGGCGAGCTTTTTGGAACTTTTGCTGCCGATTTCCCAGAATTTCAAGTGACTTCATCTTTCTGCTGCAAATGCTTACTATGAAATTTCTTCCCTTTCATTATCTGTGCCCATCTAGGCATCCTGAAGACTGTTTCAGCTGAAGAGGTTGCTTATAGGCACCTCATATTGTCTGGTGATGAATAATATAAATTTCGGAGCAAATGTAGTTGTCTTCGTTTTTCATTGTTTGTTTGCTGCAAGTTTCTTTTGTGAAGTAGGATTATGTGGACACGAAATATTCGTGAAATGATCTCATGCAGCACATCGCAACCTCAGCGACCATGAAATTTAATACTCGCAATTATAGTCTCTAATATTTTGTTGTGTTGATATCTGCCGATTTATCGCTTTGAAGTTGCACTTTCTCGATATTCGAATATGTAATGGAACCACAAATACTTCCAATTGAACTCGATTAATGAAATTGTGGTGTAGCATTTAGATGTGTGATGAGTGGAGAGGTGGTTGATTGCATGATTCGACCAGTTCTTGTTCTAAGTGACCGATACGTTTTGTGATTGGCTACTTAGAGTGACGAAATATGCAAGACGGTGTGATATTGCGTTGGTTTGATCAACAGGGCGAATCTCTGCGATGAATTTTTTGTTGGGTATTCTCGAGAAGTGTTTTGCCGTTTGCCTTCTTTTTTTTTGCGAAACTTTTTCATTTTTTATCTCTTTTTTTTGCCAAAGAAGTTTAAGACGATTAATTAAAATTTGCGACTCTCATATGCCCCATCTATTTCAAAGTTGTAGGCACTCTCAAACAAGTTCCATCCACTTTGTCGTTTGGTGAATGGTCTTATCGAAGTGTTCACATCATCTTACAATAACATCGGTACCCATCGTGCTGTCTATGCGGAAGTGGTTCATGAGTTCAACAGTATCATCGCAAGGCTCTATGCAGTCGTCAGGTGAGCGTTCCCTTTCTTCGTCTATTTTCTATATCGTTTTCCTTTCTTTTAATGCACTTTCGCAAATTTTTTATGAGCACGCATTGTGCCTATGTCATGTTTATTCGATGTGCTCGTGCATATGCGTTTATATGTATATATGCACGAACTTGCTTGTCTGGTAGTTTCAACTCGCAAGCCGAATAAGCCATAGCATTAACAGGTGGTTTATGTTGTCTGCAGTATATCTACCTCTCTCCTACAAATTTCGTTTCGATTCACCGNNNACCTCTCTCCTACAAATTTCGTTTCGATTCACCGCCTTACTTAGCATTTATGAAATCCTTTTGCTATAATCAGTAACGAACACAACTCAGTGATAAATTCGAATTTGTGTTATATAAACTGCTTATTTGAGCATATTGTGTGTGTTATACTACTTTGTGCGATATTTTCAGTTGTTTAACTCATAATACCAAAGTTGTGAAATTTGTTGGCAATCTTATATGTTATTTCATTTCGCATACCATATTCGACGTTGATCCATCAGCGCGCAAGAAATTTTATGTGTGCGTTGTTTGCATCGATAGATTCTCATATTAATTCTGGCAAGAGTAGAGAGTGGATGGAAGCTTTTATGGAAGATTTTAAGGAACCATCGGATTCGTTGAAATGTCTTTGCAACTTCCCGTTATGTCCAATTACGTTGAGGTAGCTTTCACAGTGGTGAATAACAGGCCTCCTATCCCAATAGCCTAATAATTCTATGTTCGCCGGAAATACCAAAGTTGCTGCGTGGAAGGATAAAGGCGCTTTGATATGTATAAGCGGCGTCAGCAGTAGGTGTTGGAGAAACTGGTCAGAGAAGCGACGTCGTGAGCTGAGATCGAAAACGAAAGAAAATGGCCGCAGTGCAGATTTTATTCGATATTGCAAATATTGCAAGAAAGGATTGCCATGAAAGGATTTCGAGGGGTACCGACTGCGAAGGTTTTTATCAACAAGGTGATAGTCGACGACGACGCTTTTCTTGCGCCTAACGTTTTCGTAATCCTTGTAGTTCACTGTGCATATGCGCATAATCATTCGCAATGCATCATGGGCACTACTTCACACTACATCATGCATAATCCTTTATGATACACGTTAACTAACTGCAATCCTTTTGAGATTAGTCGATCAACTTGAAACTAGGTGCCACGGCATTCCTATAGTATAATGTGAACAGCGCCATTTCTGCAATACCGCTTGCACCAACAAAATTTCATACCTCAAGCTTCTTTGTTTCCGGATTGAAGCTGTTCATTCACAGATACATCTGCACAGACGTCATATCGCAGTAACGCGCTTTGCGGATTTGCCTAAAGGCGATATTTTTAGAGAATCTGCTGAAACGATGAAATCGTTTTAAACATCAGTATGGACTGCATAGATTTGATTGTTCACTAGCTAGCTATCCGTGGAATTGGTTTTTCCAGTAAGTGGTGCTGCCAGACCTTATTCTAGCAGCTTCTTTGGTGTTCTTTTCCGGTGGTTACTAGGTTGAGTGATTGCGCACACCTTCATAAAAAGGGGGTCATATTTTTCTGCTTGCATATGCAGGTATCTTCAGAGCCAGGTACTGTATTGTATGCTCGCATTCGAACTCCATTTCTTCAGATTTTTGCGAGCACTTTCTCGGGTGAAAAGTATATTGAAGAGAGTATGCGGTGCGATACGCTCATAATGTGCGCTCAACAACTTTTTTGTTAATGCACTTACAAGGGTACGAACGGAGGTGCACAGGAAGGAGAGGCGAGGAAATAGGTTGACAAGTCGAAATTCCACATGAACACATTGTTGTTGAGAGTCTCCCCTCCTCTTCCGTCCCCTTCCAAAAATCCTTCACTGTCGGTTGTTTTTCACGGTCCTGACAGATGCAGTAAAAACAGCTGCGGGATTGTTGGTCTCGTTATTTATGGTTGTTGCAAAGCTGAGAAAAACGTCAGCTGCATTTGCTGGAAGCGATCTTTTTCTGCCTCTTTCCCAGCAACTTTCCTCGTTGTTTCCATTTGAACTAAAGTCGCCACTGCAATATCGCCTATTTATTGACTACTTGATCCCCAATTCCCTTCTGAACAAACTTCCCGGCTTATTGTTACGCATCACACAACCTGACCTTTGCACCTATTAGTTTTTCCGAGGGTTTATCCACGAACGCTTGATGTTCAAGTGAAGCAGCTTCGATCAAAATCATTAGGCTCTATATTCAATGACTAGAAGAGAGAGATTTCTCGAGGTGACAACCTCTTCCTGTCCGACTGAGACATTTCTTTCACATTATGGTGCGCTTTTTATTTTTCTTTCAAATTGAGGGATCGCTGGAAATTCTTTTCCGACCAATTCCTACAACTTGCAATATCTTTCCTCTCTGGGCTCATATTCTTTCGATCGTGATCCCATCCGTTTATCATATTATCTCTGATCCTTGAACCACGCTGTCCAGTTTTAATCTTTCCCCTTCTCGCTTCTTTTCGGTGATCTGTAATGCTCATCGTACGTACATACAATTTCTATCTGAGGAAGTGTTCATAGTTGGAATTCTCACTGATGGCATTGGCTGTTTCATTAAGTAACCTTTTGAGGAGAGAGGAGGGAGGGATCTTGACGGTAATTGTAGGTTAATGGTGCTTAAAGTGACTTTATGAGGCGTTCATGCGGTTGAACCGTTACACCTTCCCACACAAAACGCGCACACACATCGTTGAATGCGAGGCAGAAGGACGATTCTGATACAGGACTCAACCATACAGAGAAAACGACGGAAAGTTCACTTCCAGATTAATCAAGGTTTTCAGCAAATAGAGATTTAGCAGAAGATAGATTCCCCTCCCTTCGAATCTATCCCGGCGCCCGCTCAGTAGATAACTAGTTGAAAGTTATGGAAGAAACCCACTATGCTGCGGGTTATATCACCTGCATGACCTTTATCCTTTCAACCGAACTATCTGAATAGCATTCGTCTTCTGTCTTAGCCGTTCAATGTTTTCAATGGGTTTTCGAGTGTTTCACTGCTAAGGAGAAGAGGGGTAGATGCTGGAGGAAGAATATAAAATTTGAATTAACGACTGATTGCCCGCTCGATCATCCGCTCTATTCTTTACATCTACTTTATGCCATAATGAGACCTTGTTCCCGTGAGTATCTGAGGCGCCGATTTATTGCATTAGGGAATCCCAGGGCAACGCATCTTGGAGCCGAGTTCATCATGAGCGAATACGCTTGTGCACGGTGGGGCAATTCATATAGTATACGGTGATGTATACGGTTGTAACTATTATTATTTACTCATTTGCTTTAATTAGCAAAGCCTCATTACGAATAAATGTCTCCTTATTTTGCCTGCGGTTCCACATAGGTGAAGTTGTAAGGTCGTGTGACGATGAGGGATTAGACCCTTTACCTCTCCATCGGATACTGATGGGTCGATTCACCGTTGTTGCACTTAAGAGGAGAATCCGGACCAGCGCCATCGCCCTGATCGTGATGAAAGTGCTGGCTGAAATAAGTGAATGGGGCGGAGCCGAACAGTCTGATCGGATTTCTCTTATAACCGATCGCGCAATAAGCAATATAAAACGATGGCTGCTCTTGGTAGGCGCACTGTAAAATTGGTACAATGCGATAAGTAAGGTGCGAAAATTAATTTGATATGTAATTTCTAAAAAGTGAAGTAATTATTTTCGATAGATTGGTGGACGGTGGTTAGTTCATAGCGATATAGTGAAGGTTATGAAGGTCGTGGTTGCTTAAAACTGTTGTAGCTTACATGGTTTTCATCCAGGAATATCGAAATATTGCCTTGGGTGAATAAGGGATATTGGGTTAAAGGCAGTGGGAGGCTACATATTTTCTCGAAAAACACCAATCGTCGCTAAGAATTATGAGCATAGGCTTGTTCTTAGTAATGACCATTCTCTGTGTGGAGTTGAACGGTCTAAGAACTTTTCAAACGTTATTTCAAACGTGCATGGGTTCAAATGGTACATCCTTCAGCCGCATCCAACGGATAGCGTAAGAAATGCGCCAGAAGGAGGCCGATAATTCGCAAAGGGTACCTAAGCGAAATGTTTAGCGAACGGATCCTTCACATAAAAACACCACGAGTTCTAAAGATGTATTTTTTTTTTAACTTTAGGCAGGAGGTGGTGGATGAGCGATGCTACAGAAAAGGTCAAATAATCTCGATTGTTTCTTTCTGACCATTTAATACCTAGTCTTCAATGTTCAGGACGTGTCGAGCTGCCAAACGTTGGCCTCTAGGACAGGATAAAAGATACCAATAATAGGCATGTCATAATTGCCGATTCTGAATTAGGAGCTGCCGGAAATAATTTCACAGATGGACAGGGGTGCGCATATATCAGGACCAAAATGCTTCTTGCAGTACACTACAAAAGCGCGCAAAGGTAAATAAGATCCCGATGAAGATGGGCAACTGAACGGTCACACAGTTGCAGTTTCTTACTGATAGAGGAATTAGTTTAAGGCTTCATATTATTATGCCCATTTACTCGATAATGGAGTTAAGGTATGCTCAATCGACTGAATGCAAATGCAACTAAATAAATAGGGAAAAAAAATGTATGAATGGTCGAATGTGCACATCAGCACTTACTGGACCCACTAATTTGTTTACTTCCCATCGCATCACTATTTGGCGAAATTTCCCCGGGAAAGAATTTGTTTCCGCTCACAAAGCTTTATTTAAGTCTCGTTGAGGGACCAGCATTTTTGATTCTTTGCATTTGTAATATGGGTTGAATATCTTGAAAGGCGGAAGTAGAAGTTGTGTGCATCGTTGCGCTGATGTGATTTTACGCATGGGATTTGGCCCAATGCTAAAAGAGGTCTCCCTATTGCGACTTGTTGTTGGCCGAAGACGTATCGATTACGCGTTGACTTTCGCCACGCCTTAGTTATTCCATGAAAGAGTATGTGAAGGGTTGTTTGACCTTAAATATAGGGACCTTCTACATTCAGAAACTTTCTGGTTTATGCGTGTCAACGATGGGCAAAGTGGAGGAGAAAAGTTTGCGGCTGAAACGCACATAATTCGAGAATAGTGTGAACAAGGTCCCTTGCTGTAATCAGAGAGGTTGTTGGATCAGATCGATAATAAACGAAGGAATAGTTGTCTTGGATTGCCTAGAAAACAGAGATCACTAGAACCGGAGGCCATAGCGAGTGCAAAACAACTTAATGAAAATGAGGAGCGGTACAAGTGCCTCCTTCACTCATTCAGAGTAGTATTAGTTGAATGCCAGTCGGGTGCTGTCCAAAAATGAATTTCTTATTCGAAAGTGAATGTTAGATGCAATAACTGATGGGAGGGGAAACGATAGAAGGGAATTTCCCCCGTTTATTTCCTACAGGCAAACATTTTTATTCTCCAATTGTGGTGCATTGGTATCCGACTGATTGTCGGCCTGTCTATAGATTTGCTAAAAAGTTGGTGGAGGAAATAGATTCGACTTTATAACTACGAAGACAGCGCATATATTGCAACAAAAATGAGCACATTAGAAAGAAACGAACTGTCAACATGCAGGTGTGAAGTAAGCGAAACATATATCTTTACTGAATACAGAGGTGGTCACCACCATCTTTGTAGAACTCAACATTAGGCAAGAGACATAACGCAGAATAATTTTATTTTGTTGAAAATCGTTTCATGAGTGCATCTATGGATGATGCCGGAAATCTCACCCGGCATAGATTGCATGACACGGGTATTCTTCAGAAAGTGTTGAATGAGGTTACCTGTAAAGCTCAATGCTCAATGCCACTGTAAATTTAACCCGCTAGAATGGCTGGACGTTATGGGTGGCAGTAAGTTAGCCTTGGTTTCTAATTTTGGTGTCAAAATTTGATGACGTTCACTTTGCGCCACTCATTCGTGTTTGCTTAGCACTTGCAGTCTTGGGTGAAATCCAACTATTACAATCATCCGAGTAAACCAATTTGACGCTGAACGGTTCACTTTATCATCGTTGAAGTCGAGTTTTTTTCCAGCTAAAGTCCTCAAATGAATGGTTCATATGTGGCAGGCATACTGCCATCCACGGAATGGCATAACACAAAATTGAATCATTAAAGACATTGATAGAAATTTCGGTGATTAGGTGATGGTCACATCAGCGAAAGTTGCTGGAGGAAATAGATCCGACGTTATAATTATGAAAACTTTGCTACATTGCAACAGTTTCCGGTGTTACCACATCAAGTTATGACCGTGAAGTTTTACGGTCTTATTTAGCATTTCTTAGCTAACACGTAGGCCATGAAGGGCTGAGGCGAAACGAAACAAGTGATAAGGCCAAAAATCGAAGCAACAGAACATCAGGTTGGAATGAAGTGAGTGAACAGCCGGAAAAATTGCAAAAATTATCGTTGTCATTTGCGTGTTATTTGAAAATTATCATTTGCGTATTGTTTGCCTTGTGTCTCTTCATGTATATACATGTGCTGGTGAATGATTCAACACGCGTTCGCTGCGGTCACTTACTTCGTTGCTGTTACAGTTAAGTTTCCATACATAAAGTGACTTCAGCAGAGTGCTTAGTCATCATATTGCTTGAGGGGATATGTCACCTCTGTTCTCATGTCTCACTGCCTAGGTGAATCTTTTATTCGCTTCCACCATTTTTCATATTTCCCCACTGGAATTGATTTTATGCTTATCAAAGTAATAAGTACCTCGAAGATTCGAAATCTTTGAATTCTACCCCTCCGCCGTGTCATTTGCCTTCCACCACAATTTTGCTCGTTACTGAAACTAGGCAGTGTGTTTGAGAACCGCAGGAAATGGGAACCTTACGCCTTTGTAGAATAATGGAAACAATCCTTTCTCTCGGCTTGGACACAACTTCGTCCTCGTGAATGAAAGCTGCTTTTGGAAGGTAGCGAGATGTGAGGGCTCGAATTTTCCTTCAGATAAATATGGTGATGCGGACTTCCCTTCGTATACGTACGATATGTCCTTCTAAATACACATTATAGTAGTTCGTCGTATGCTGAAGTTATGAGCGTGATGAGCAGAAATTTTTGAATTATGCCGTTTTTACAACGCTGGGCCTCTTTTTGAATATGCTTATTCTCCATGAAATAATATAAAGATAGAAAGATACAAAGACAGCTGTAAGTTCATCGATTCCCTTATCGACGCAGCTGACAACTGTGCCCACACATGGCTGTTGTGACCGGATTTTGGAACGCCTGGTGGTCAGCCTTCCGCCGATCGGTTGGGAAATCAGCGGGGAGTCGAACCCGGGATGAAATAATAAGAGTGCGAATTTTGTTTGTTGCAGGATATTGTTCACAAGTCTTCCGCCGAGCAGTGAAATGCACACACCTGTTCCAATTTGCGTTGATCGTGTACATACCTCGTCCACCGATTCAAGTGAATTGTCGACGGCGACCCCGTCTACAGTATCCCTCAATTCGCTTCTTGGTTGCACGCCTAATTCCTCTCCTCACCGACAAAATCCGTAATTAATTCGCTTATTTCTAATCGCTCTTTTATTATTACCATTTAGCATCTAGGTAAGGCCTCTGGAATTATGCGATTTTTTAACCTCAGGGGCTTTATTTGCATTCATATAGCATATAAGTTGGCAGTGTGACGTTCATTTTTCGTGTTGCTAGTTTTAAGGTGCACACAGTAGCAGCGTTCGGATGGCATCCTCTTTCACCGTGAACTCACATGCGAGGATCTTGGATTCATAAGTGCATTGCACGAATGTAGTTATGACCATTGCGTTGCTTTCTTGGCCACTATTGTGACTTTATTTTATAACATTTCGAGAGGAGTTGGAGTATATTAGGTTCTTCTCCGATCGAAGAAAAGTCTTTTGAGACGCCAAATTTTAGTATGGCCAACTTGAAGTTCGGAAAGGTGATTCGAAGCCTAGTTTGCAGCCAAAGTCTTTTTGGTATCTGATGACTTGGTAGAGATAGGGATCGGGTCCGTTATAGATATTTCAAATGTTTTCAAACCTTGCAACCAACTTAATGACATCAGTGCATGTAAATATAAGTGCTTATATCTTTTCAGTTGTTGAGGAGAGAGTGAGTTCCTTACTACCTCTGACATTATAGAACGTCGCATGCATTGGGATGTCTTGAAAGCTTTTTATGCGCTTGAAACTTTTCAATAAATTATTTGAGTACTTTCTGAAAATGTCAAGGTTTCTTCTATCATTGCTATACGTGTCTTCCCACTTTTACATGAGTGATACCTCCCCGATCCAGACTGGTATGACGGGAGGTTAGGATATTGGCAGTAGTTTAGTCTCGTAACCGAGGGCCTCTAATTTTACATCCGAAACGGAGGTCCCAAAAAAGGGGGATTACTCTTTGTATACATGTTCACAGCAGTGCGTCTGATAGTGCTTAGTTGTCAGCTACAAAAGATTATACTGATTTAGTGGTGAGATGTCGCCAAGTCGTGTATCGCACAGTTCACACAAGTCTGCGCTTTCGGATGATTTCTCAGTGTTGACGCCAGCTTGCGATTTCATAGTGGAACACTTATTCGCACAGAGTTATGCGATTCTCTTCACAATCTATTCGGTGAGCTGTGCAGAAGCCGATAAGCGCTATTGGGATCGCGTCGTTTTCCTAAACGCTCACACCGACATCAAATTGCTCACTCATTTGGAAGTCAACAGGTTCGTAGTGTTCGAATTGCTATTTTGATAGAGGTGGAGAAACTGCTGAAAGGGGTGCTTACGGAGGAAGGAGGTGGAGGTAGGAGGGGGAGGAGGGAGCGGGATGGTAGGAGGGAAGAGAGGGGGAAGTTTACTTGGAGTGTCTTTTTTCTTGCACGTCCATCCTGACGATGGAGTTGTGCTTTTTTTGCATGAACAGAGGATTGCATCATTATTACTGAAGGATGTAAACGTGCTGTGCTTAAAGGATGGGTAAGTAATGCGGATGAAGTAGAATATATGGAAATAGCTGTGTGGTGTATGCGGGGAGAAGCGATG
Source organism: Toxascaris leonina (assembly GCA_022844705.1). NCBI lineage: Eukaryota > Metazoa > Nematoda > Chromadorea > Rhabditida > Ascarididae > Toxascaris > Toxascaris leonina. The sequence goes on along the minus strand of JAARMF010000950.1, from coordinate 29,149 downwards.
TGAGAAAAAAGTCATTATAGAATTGAGAAAGCTGAAGGACATTAGTATGTCGTTTGAATGCAGCTATGAAATATCCCTATGAGATTGAATAGCACGCTGTGAAGAAGGTATGCTGGAGGGATGCCTTTGTTCTTTTATCATTTTCGTGGTGTTTTATCACTTGGTCTTGCTCATGAGCCGTATTAAGTCACTAACGTAATAAATGTAGGCCGTAATTATGAGTTGAATTCAGATTGAAAAAATATTGTGAAAGGGAACGGAAAAAAGAAAAGAGAAAAGAGGTAGGTGGACAACTGCAAAAAGAAGGTAGAGCGCTGTTATGAATGAAAGATGCGACGCTCTCCTGGCTGTAAAAACAAAGACGCAAATCCTGCGTAGTGGCCAAAAGAAAGACGTAGCGCTTTCATGTTTGAAATATTCATGATAGAGCCAGCACTCTATTGCTTATTGAAAAAAGAGTCGTAGCGACATCTTAGCTGCAAAATGAAGGCGAAATTCGATTCCACTTTCAAGAACGAAGGGCAGCAGTTTCCCAGCTGTGAAGAGAAAGACTCTCCATCTTTCTATAAACGGAAAGAATGGTGCAGTGTCATTCTTATTTCAAAGTGGAAACTGCAGCGACTTTTTGCGTAATCCAAAAAAGCGCAGCTCGCTTTCAATAACGTCTCGTTCTCCGTCTCGGCTGTTGTCAGAAGACGATGGGCTCGTCTAGCTGTGAACTAGAGTTGTGCTCTTAGAACCACGCATTTGGATGCTTCTTGCGGGCTCTTAACAAAAGAGGAGGTTCTGTCTTACGTACAAGTAACAGAAACATGATCAAACAGCAAAGAAGCGGGGCACCAATACGAGCACTGTCACGCGCTTCGCAGTCACACGGCATCGTTAGGTGACATTACGCGAGCTAAGGAG
>JAARMF010000950.1:0-18423 GCA_022844705.1 Toxascaris leonina | reverse complement strand
ATGTTACTTTATTATCGTTGATCCTGCAGCCTGACACTGCTTAAATGAGCTAGATCAGCAACTTAAATGAAAGATTCATGTCAAAAAAGTCAGTTGATCGGTTTTAAGAGGCACTGAGTACTCAGGGGTAAGGATAATTATAACAAGGAATTGAGCCTGAACCCATCATATCGCGATCCATGATCATTTAGCCATGTGATGGCCACGGTTATTTTTGAATGCAACGTAAGAAAAACAGCTGGATGCTGTCACTGAGGACTCAACGATCTAAGGTTTTTGAAAGATTGACCCTTAATATTGAGAAGGATCAATCTAAAGAATGAAGGAACCGTGAACAATAAGCGTTGTAGTAAAAGAAACTGAAATGACTTGGAATTATGGCTCACTTAAACAACATATACCTGGTCTTTCACATAAAGGCACATGATTTAGGTTGATGTCTCTTTCCCTCCATCCCACCTCAGGATGTATGCTGATAATTGCCGATAAATCTCATCCAGATATCAGCGCCGGTAAACAGACGCATCATCAGTTCTCGTTAAAATCTCGTTGTTCTCAGCAAGAATTTGGGGTGTGGAACTTCTACGAAGGCAGAATGCTATCATCTGATGAAGTGGAAATCTGAATTTGCACCTTCCGGTTATTTAAACTTGTTTTCATGCTCTCTCAAGCGTCGCTGGACATGGAAGTTAAACGTTCCGAGAAATAGGATTTCATTCTCCTTCGTTCTTTACGATACTCTGCGGATACTAGTCGTACAATGCGGAACCCCGAGCTGTCAAAATATTGCCGTCGTAATATTTTCATAGGTTTAGCGCGTTTACGGAAGTGATCGATAAGTTGCTGCTTGACACGTAGGGGGCGTTTTCGTTGGGAACACAGCCTCTTAATGGTTTATTGGCTAGGCGCACTAATTCACGATCACATACTGCGCATTTCGTTCCGTTGCATTGATGCATAGCTTAGTGCTTAGCATGAGTGTTCGCAGCTATGCGTGTGTTTGTGTTTGCGCATGGCAAATGTTTGAGAAAGGGCGACGAGCAGAAGCTACGACAATTGGGCTGGCAGTTCGCGATGCTAGAAAGAGTTTGGGCTAAGAACAGCGGGTGCTGTTTATTTTCGCCTCGTATGTCACCCGAATCGCATGCGTAGCACCGTACTTGCGATGTCGCGCAGCACCTCCTCGCCCTCTGCGTTCAGCCGTATGAAGTGCGAGCGAGCTATCGCCATTATTGCACGTCGTGCTATTTCTCGCTGATTGCCACGCCTCATGCACTTTTGTTTAAAGAACAGCACCCCAGTGAGAATTCAGTGTTTGGCAGAGAGGCAGAGAATTTACGACTATATCCTCGCAACCTGAGCATGCGTAGCAGAGAGACATAATTTTGCACTTGCTGCAATCGACGGCTGATGTAAAGTGGCGTAGATACATTGTAATACTGCCCTAAGGAATTAGATGCGATTATGTTCATGATGAGCTTTAGTAGTGAATGGCGATCATAATCGTGGACAAGTTACTAGTGGGCACATATCGCTAGGCGAGAACTACACAAGAAATTAGAGATGCATCGTCCGGACGGTTTCATGTGAATGTTCATATCGGATGTGTGCAGGCAAGTTCAAAAAAGGGGGCAGCTGTAAAGGGGAGTGGGGTGGAGTTGGAATCAGGTATGCCTCCCTCACACATTCGATTTGATGAAGCATTTTTTTTTTCGGTTTGGGAAAATCAGCAAATGAAGTCCGCCTAGTTTATTTGTAACATCACTAGAGCTTCTCGCCAATTACTGCGTGATGTGCAGTAAACTCTCGCTTTTCTTGAATCTTTATTTTTCCCACTTTTTTGCAGCACATCGACGACTCCACAGAATGAAACAGCTTTGCAGTGGACGCAGTCGTTGCCTATCAAAATGTTATAGATGGCTTTACATTTGCAACAAATGTAAAATCAAGCCCAGAACGGGCGTACGATATGTTGTTATTGGAAGCCAATTTGCTGCACAAACACTGAAAGAACGGCGAATCGTTCATCAAGCTGCTGTCCACCATGAAAGGATTCGTTTCTCCTCTGAATGCAGCTGTTTGTGCGCTACGGTTCCATCCATAGTTTTGAACAAATTTAAGTACTCTTAACTCGATTAGAAAGTGATGACGAATAGGGTCAGAAAATGGATCACTGGTCGTGGGATCTTAGTTGTACGTGGCAAATCTCAAAATTGTAGCCACAGTGGTTGTTCAGTTGAAACTAGTATGAAGACGAGCAAACACACGTAGGCACAAACGCACCACTATCATGGTGCACTGTTCGCAATACTATCAAGCACATTATGAAGTTCCACGCAGGAGTGAATCTTGGGAAATTCTCCGATGCATAATATGTTTTTTGAAAAATACTAGCAAGATGAGACCGATCCTTATTGTATGAACAGCTGTTGGAATAGTATTTAATCGGAAACAAAAAATATCATTCATTAATCTTTCGTACATTTTAGTGTCCATTTTTCGCAATTCTCGGAATGCACTTTTGCGGTGAAAAGAGAAGTTACATGCTGAAAAAGAAGAGTCGTTTACAATGCATAAATCATTGGTTGAAATCAAAGCATCAAAATAAATACTGCAGTGGGTATCGGATTTATACTCGTGGGCGAGACTTCGTTACATAGTTTTTTCCTCAATAAAAAAGGCTTTACACTCGACGAGAAACTTTCGTGAATGATACGTGTAACAATGAAATCAAAGATGGACTAAGTCGTCGGATGATATGCAGTCACACGGGAATTAATACTCATTAATGAGTAGTTTATTTCGCTGATTGGCGAAACGCTTTGAAAGAGTGAGCATCATGATTGCTGCTATTTATTTGCAGAGATTTGTGGCCAATCGACGTCGAGAACGCGAACGACCTCGATATGCCTATGGTGAGTGTTAAAAAAATATCTCGAGAATATGGAGAAGGATAAGCGATGCTAACAACGATTATGCATTGACAGCGGCAGCACCATTGTATCGTGGGCGTTTTGATGAGCTGCATACATTGCGCAGCAGCGTTACTGCTGCTTTGCGGGTGAGATTAGGCAACAATGAATAACAATACTGCGGAAGCCTTTTGCCTGAGTAAAACGTTGCGTGGCCCCTGCAACGTCGACCGAGAATTGAATAGCGTTATTGGGATCTTTTGTTCTTATTTATATACGTATCGTAAATGCGTACGTGTATACACATATGTATTTATATAGGTATATATTTACTGATGGATTTTTGAATGCGCTTGAGTACATACGCGCTTTTTTATACACACACGAAGTTTATATATATATATATATATATATATATATATATATAAACTTGATTTATTGATCAGTGCATTTAAGCTCATTTCAGTTGGGTCCATTTTAATACACCTCTATAGAGATGTAAACAATTACTGCCCTAAACTGTATTTCTCCAAGAAATCTCTTAATGCTGAAGCATATGGTTTCACAGTTTGTCAGTGATGCCTCAAGTGTGGATATTCACCTGAAGTCATTCGGTTGAAGGAGTGTGTTGTGTATATTAGAATCAGACAATTAGCAACACAACAGTTATGCGTTTTATATGCTGACATTCACAAAGTTCTTTAATATTTCTGACGGATTTCCGCTTTGCAGAAAAACAAATGCGAACATTTAAGTGGGCGTTATTGAAAGCATCTAGCACAGTTGTCTAAATCGAATGACAATGCTTTTCGGTGGACCGAAAATTGGTGACAGCCGTGACGTGGCGCCTGCACTTAATGTTTATTTGTTATTCTGAACGTTTGCTGAAGTCTCACAAGAATATCAAGAAGAAATTCGATCGAAATTTTCAAAAACGTCAAGAGAAGCGTTGCAATTTTCATAGCGATTAGTATGTGACTGCAATCATTCAATGCTGCCAAAATGAGATGAACGCAGCAAATAGTTTTTGAGAAGTTGGCAGAGGAGACCACTACGTTTCACATCAAATACAGAAGGACTGCTTGGGTTTTGGACGTCGAGAGATTGTCGGAGGTACGCCAAGAATATCTCCGTTCGGAATTTAAACTTGCGAAATGGTTGCTTGGCTGTTATTTGATCTCCCATTCAAAATGATGCTTAGTTTGAAGCAGTTACTGATTACTGACATAGAGAATTGAGAACACGATTGTTTTGCATGATTAGCCATCATGTTATTCAAGTATAAAAACGTTCTTCGGACAATCGTTTATCATTTGAAGAGATCGCACATAAGCAAATTTACAAACAGTATTAATTTTACAACTAAAGTGCCGGCGAATGCTTAAAGAGGGTATTTCGTGAATGGCACCGATGAGCAGTTCCATTCAGTGGATGCCTCTGCTTTGCGGCCATTCTCTGTCTTTCTTGAAATGACTATCGCTCAAAAAACCACTTCTATTGTATTTTCCCTTCAATCCGCACAAAGACTGAGCAGGATATGAGGGCAGAAATGCACTTCGATCAACTCTGCGATATATGAGCGTCCATACTCACCGTTGCGTGATGTGCATCATTTATCTGAAGTAATTAATATATCCTGGCAAACTTAGCGATTTGGGGTGAATGATGCTGAATCGTGGTCAACCGTCACGTAAAAAATACCTTCGAGGAGGCGGCTGTTTTTTTCTATCGTTGGTGGGATTAAGGTCGATAATCGTTCATCACGCAAGCAATACGAGTGTAACGTGGATGTACTTTAAAAGTGCAAGTGAATATGTACCGATTGCACGTGAAATATTCCAAGAATGGTTCTTTCCGTGGATTCCATTTGATTGATTTCGATGACTCTTTGGCAATTAGCGTCACTGTTTTGCACTTTAAGAGGACATTGCTCAATATTTTATTATCAAATCGATCATTTAATAACATTGCAATCATAAAATTTTTGTCACATGCAAGTTACCGACTCGCGAAATGCATCTTAAAAGTGCAAATATGCATATGGCGTCTGGTTTGGATTTTCAGATACGAGCAACCGCTCGAAAAAAGTTCTACAAGTCAGCAATTCACACACTGCAACGGCTTAGCTGCGAATTCAATCCATCCGCAAAACTGGCGATCCTTGCCGAAACATTCTCCGAGATTAGTGCCGTAAGTTGTTTTTTTCATTGACAGAGACAAGTAAATTTTCTTCCTTCTTTCATTTTGTTCTTGCTTTTTCTTCTAAATGCCGGCTTATGTCTGAGAATTGAGGTGCACTTGCTAATCGTGTTGCACTTTTCAATGAAAAAGGTCGATCTATCCTGACAATATAACTTGGTCCCCTTGGCTGAACGTCTAATCCAACTTGTAGTTTCACTCGTTTTTTGCTTCTTTGTCTGAGTGTCTGTATAGTCGGCAATCCTGTTCGTTCATTGGAGCGGTTGTGTTGTGATGGAGAGATTACTGGCAAAGTTCACGTCTAAAACCGGAATATTGCAACGGATCTGAAAGTGCGACAAACTGGAAGTATCCAAGGAGACGAACAAGAAGGTCATTTCATGATGTACTTTTTATTCAAAATGCTGATGCAGTGAAGAATTGCTGATGTTGCAATCAGCGTTGGCATCCATTGTGGAACTGGACAGCTCCTACGTGATGCCATCTGAAGGATAAAACCAATATCTGATTCTGCTACCAAAGCAGTAATTTTGCGGTGAATGTGGAACTGATATCTTCACTGCCTTGCTCTCCTACTGAAGCTTCTGATGTTCCTAACTGATATAAGATTTCCTGACTTCGCAGATGTGCTGGCCAAAACTGTGGTAAGTGGATCATGCGCATCGCATTAGATCTTATAAACGCATCCATTAGCTGCAGTTAATCGTACCTATCCGAACAGCGAGAGGATGAAGGTGTCGGTGCGTTTGTGCATTTGCATATGCTAGAGTGAAAAAGTTTTTAAAGTTTTTCAACGAACTTGTGGTAATGAAGCATTGCATACTGAAAATGAGTACTAATGTTGTTTTAGAGAGGAACAAGTGCTGAGTGTATGAACGTGTCACGTGTGTTTGTTTGAGGTAGATTTGAAACATGCAAGCAGCCATATGTTTAGCTTACTACTTGTCTGGTTGTGCTAATGAGGCAAATTTCAGTATTATTTATGAGTACACAAATAGGCAGTTAAGCATATACTCACAATAGATTTATAAATGGTCGATTTTATTAAAACCGACTACTTAGTAGCTATTCTACGATTACATTCACGGTTACGCAAAACCCAACAACGCCTGAGCAAATCATGCGACGGTGAAGTAGTTAGCAGTGAGAGGCGTGCCAAATAGCGTTGTCTAATGTGTTCCTATCGATTTTTTTATGAGAGATAGGGTAGGGGGCCCCGTTGAGGATTTTACAGCAGCTTGGATTTAGATGAGGAGGATCATATTTGATGGTCTAGAAAAAACGATTGCATTTCCTGCGCAGCGAGGGAGTGCTGAAATTTCTTCGTATATGAAATATGAAAACCCCTACTTTCGTGAATATTGTCTTCGGCGCCCAGTGCACACAACCTGGATAAGAACGATCCTATCCACCTTAGTAGCGTATCTGGTCACAACATACAAAATCGTACTTTGCTTTTGGAGAAGTTTTCAGCACACAGTTAGTAATGGATACGCGACAAAACGCGAAACATATATCTTTCTTGCAAAAGGCACTGCAATCACTTTTCCTTGCGAAAACCTTCAATCTTTTAGTTGCAAAAGCTCCCCCCTGTCCCACCCCTGCTCTCTCACAATCGTTTCAAAGTCGCGTTTCCAGGAAGTGGATGTTTCATATTCTGCGTCGAAAAAGATGAAGATGAACGCTTCGAGCGATCACAGAATATGCCAACACATTTCACGCGATTCATTAAGTGCAGCTTTGAGAAATTGGGTTTCTTCACTTCAGCTATTCTTCTTCGCTGACATGCAAATGAACCGTACAACAAATTTGGGGAAATTGCTGTCAGTGAGCCTATCTTATACACATTTTATATGCACATAACTACAATATACGAACGCCGTTCTCAAATGGCTGAATTCCAACTTTCAAAAATGAAACAAAACAAACAACAATAATAAATAAACAATTATTTACTAACATTTCAATAAACTTATACACATACAATGAAGATATTTTTCGAACGAATGCTTACGTTTGCAACATCGTATGAAGAATCCGCTCGAGAAGAATATTGAGAATAGGAAGTGGAACAGCTAGCGACGGTACGGAATGAAATGGGGGCGATTCGCCACGCTCATCCGGTGTATCACCCGATGAACTGGACGTGTCGGAACGAGGTGGAATCACGTAGGCATGAATAATTGGCACATCGGTACCTTTGTAATTCTCGAGTTCTTGACACAACTCATCATCGATCGCCGTTGTTGGCCATGTCTTTCTCTCGGCTTTATGCATGAGCCGCTCGGTCAACTCGTCGATGTGGTCTTTCTTAGCGTCTCGTGGAACATTATTTTCCTCTTGTGTGGGAGCGTCGTCAATAACGATGACATCATCGCTGTCGTTATTTACACGTGTGTCCAATGGTGACACGGGTTTCGTCGTTGCTTCTGTTTCGATCTCGGTTGTTATATCGTCGTTTGTCTGCGGCTTTTCCGAGTCGCTTGATTGCGATTTGCTGCCTTCGTCTCCGGCATCGTTTGATGACGTTCGTGTTGGAATACAGAAATTAGAATGTAGGGCGATAGCAGCCATACATTCCAAGAAACGCGCTTCCATTGCGGGAGGACGATGCTGAAACTTTGCATTCAATCTTTATCTAACGAGGATGTTTACCACGTTAACAATGGCGATGGTGTATTAAAAGTTGTACTTTTAAAATGCACTCCAACTTCGATGTGCCTCTCATCCACAAACATGTGATAGACATTTCGTGTTGATGCAACAGTCGATAAGCAATGAAATGCAACACTACAGAGTTTTTGCACTTGAAATGTTAAATGCCAGCTTCGATGCTTCGCTGGCTATCTTTAAACGATACGAAACCACAAAAATAAACGCTTTTTGCCAGTCTCACTTGCCAACTATTCTATCCAAGATATTCAAGAAGAGGTCGAGCGATATTCTTCAAAACAGCACAAGATATAATATGGAGCAGGATGGTCATATTTACAGATTTTACTTGTGGGAACTGGAATATTTTAAATATTTCTTTTGTAAAGAGCACTTTTTTAGAGCTTACATTGAGTGGATGGTGGCGATTCGGTGAGTTTGGATCACCAGTGGGAGTCCGAGGTAGATAGCCGGATGAGGTAGTCGGTGCGGCAGTGGTCTTTGGATGAGAGAGAGGAAATTCTTCGCCTGAGTTACCCTGCTCTTTGCTGGAGAGATGCTGATTTAATGAGGCGATCGTTGTACTCTCCCGTAGCTGACGGCTGTTGTCCACATGGACCGAATGACTTCCTTTGAAACCAATGGACGCCATTACTGCAAGCAAATATTCGATATCATTTTCATGGTCATATGCGAGTTTCCTGATTCACAGAAGAATGTTTTGTCAATAAGTGTCTGAGAGTATTGCAAATGCATCGAAATTCATTTAGCTGCTATTCGACATGCTTACAAGAGATCAAAAGAAACGATGCAGTAATCTAATCATAAGCGAACGAAAGCTAGGACGTCGGTCTTTGGTCTGCATTTGAAGTTTAATGTTACGCGATTATCTGTGATGTGATATAGAGAGTTAGTCGATACTCTTCTCTTAAGATCTCTTCATACTTACGTTCACCTAAATGTTCATATTCAGAGGTGAACGCACCATGAAGAAACGCATAAGTCACAAACCTTCTGCTGCTAGCAACCTTCGACGATGTTCATTTTCATCGGCTTTCACTCGCCGTTTCACCGTTGGAGTGCTATCCGGAGTGTCCGTGTCATCGCACAACGATCTTAGAACGGCCATATCCGCGTATGGTCTCTTCAGTGATTCTTTTTGGCGTTTACCCATCGAATAGCATCTCGGCAACGGGCATGTTGAGTTTTCATTTCCGTTTGTTGGCGAACCAGGCAACGAACTGCTTGCTCGACCAGCTGACACAGAATTTCCGCATGTGGTCGAACACGGTGATTGTGCTATCTGCAATATCTTCCTTTTATTTCTCTCACAGCATTTCTCTGCCAACTTTTTACTCTCTACCTGCTCTAGCAGCGATATGGTCCTAGTTCGATTATTGAATCGACTACCCAATTTCTTACTGAATGAAATGAAAGCTTATTTTTGCGGAACTCACTTACAGATTATTTCCATTTCGTAGTGTATCTTCCGGGGGAAGTGGATACACTGCGCAATGCAGCAAACTAACTGAGGAAATCTAATTTATGTTGTGAGGATAAGGTGGATATGGAGGTGGGGGAAAGGCAGCGACGTTGTTAATTTGCAGCCTGTCAGAGGCGAGAATGTTCATATAAGACCGTGTAGTAGGTGATATGCATATATGGGTGGGTATCAGCGTATATGTTCGACGCAAAGCATTTTTGCTCACATCATTTGTAGCATTGCAATAATGTTCAACAATTTAAGCATAGTGACCCTTTGACTTCTGCGAAACATTTCACTTTTCATTTGAAATGAGCACCATGAAAACGTACCGTAGGGAGGTTTACGGAGTAGTGTCACTGAGAAGATACCCATCCTATGGGGTGTATGCAAAAATGTGTTATTATTCTGCATGCATGCATTTTTCATGCAGAAATTTAGCTATATAGGGTGGCAGATGAGCGAACAGAAGGTTTGTCGTTAACAAATGCTGCTTTCTTATCTAAAGTTTTCTATCTTTTTGTCGAAAAATTAGTGTTACGGAAACAATTCTTCTTCAGTTTTATAACACATGGATTTTTTTTTGCGACTACTCTCTCTGAAGACGTTAAAATCTTTCACGCTTTCAGCAAGCATTATATGACTAGTTTGCTTTAATTACGACGAGACAATGAAGTGAACGAGACTCGTATTTGAATATTCTCCAAAACTTTCAAAACTTCGAATGCTTTGTGTATTTTATCGTGTAAAGCAAATCAGTGTATTCTTCTAACGCGGAAACGAATCGAAAGAAATCCAGTGATCAAAAACCGTTAGAGATGTTTTCGAAAACGTTAGAAAGGGCATCCGCATCTAGCAAACGTCGTAATAGATTTTTCACGTTGTGTACGTCTTTCAGTGTTTTGCGCATTCTGATGCATTTCTTTGCACTTGTTGTGTTCAAATTTCTGCGAAACGCCTAGTTCTATTTTGGATCGGAAAAGAGGGGAAAGGGGCTCTGAATTTCCGAGCGGAGATATTGAAGAAGAGGCAGCGAATAGACTATCATTCCTAGAAAAATTTTCGATCTGAGAGTGACTACGTTATTTATAGGGTGATGGGGGAGGGGGAGGGGGGAGGTAAGGTGGTTGATTAGCATCGATTATGTGACCAATTTCGGAGAGATCGATTCTTACTCGGAAGACTTTTCCTCGACATTTTCGACGACATATATAGTTTGTGGAAAGAGTTGTTAGTTATGCTGTTAAATGCATCAGATAGGGGTAAATATTGATGGAAAATGATTTCGAAGGAAATACATCTGGGGACAAGCCGAAATTTTATGGATGTACTATTGTGCATAAGAAATTTTCTGAACATAGCTCAGGAAGCGACTCGTTCATTAAGAGTATATCGATTTTACGAGAGGACTTCATGACTAAAATAGCCTACGCGATAGTTCCTAGTGAATAAATTAAATGAAGGAATGTCACTGGATGTTTGCCAAATATGGCTTAAAGAGTGGCTCGTCTTAATGAATGTCAGGAAGTTAAACAACATATATTATAGGTCAATTCGGACTTTTCGAATTTAATATACTGGATAAAATGCTCGGTGATTTTCAATTTCTTATTTTAGTATGTAGAAGAAAGGTTAAGTAAAATGAAATGTCAGTAAATGTAGAAGAAAGGTTAAGAAAAAGTAAAATGAAAAATCCGGAAACCTCGATGATTTGCTCAAGCTGTAGTGTCCGAGCAGGTTGAAAACCTCGCTGTCCGACACTGTTTGAGTGCAACTCGACACTCAAGCATGTCGAGTTGCACTCGAAAATCGGCAGCAGATTTTTTTTTAATTCCACAGTCAATTTTCGCGAGACAGTTTGGGCCGAATGCGGGACGATGGACTTATGAATTGCTTGAAATGTGATGAAAAACTGGATTTTTGAATTTAGGCATTGCTGCTCATAGGGAATTCTTATAAGTGCGGCAAACTGGTTTTTTAGTGATGAATAGTGTGCAAGCTCGTTCGCGCAAATTTGTAAACGTCCCCAATGCGAATACTAGCGAAGGTAAGCTCATTCGAATTGTTTGACAACAATTCGCCTCCATACGACGCACTCAGAGTACAGTTCTACTCACCAGAGTCGTTTCCGATGTGACAGCACTGTTGTGGGCGATTTGTGCGAGCGATGCGGCGACAGTGTTTGGTGTAAGTGCTGCTAAAGTGCCTAAACCACTAACTTGTGGCTGCGGCTGGAGTGGTAGATGGGATGCGAGAAGTTCAAGTGCCGAGGTGGATGGTAGAAGATTAAACGGTGATTGCATCAAACCAGCAGCAGCAGCGGCCATTTGCATTTGTAACAGCATCATGTCGAGAGGTGGTGCGTATTGTGATCGGGAAGGTGCAGTCGACGTAATCGGGTTACCTATCGCCCGAATTGGTGAGAAAGCAGACGTTTGACGTTGTGGTGAAATCACACGTTGCGTCGTTGTTGCTGTTGTTGTCGGTGAACTTTGAAATGCAGATACGATTGAAGGAGAAACATGAGCCTGAGCTAGCGTAGCGCTAGCCAGGAGACGTTCGGCCTCAGAAGCGGCCCCAGGAGGTAGCGTTGCTAATAATGGGAAAGCAGCAGCGACGGCACTAGCTTGCTGCTGACTCTGTTGTTGTAGTTGGTTTTGCATCTGAATGGCCAAATAGGCGGCTTGCAAGGCATTCGCATCAAGCGTAGAAGCAGTCGACAAATAAGCAGCACCACCACCTGATGGACTTGTAGTTCGTACAGGTAGATTGCTGGTATCCATCAAAATGCTCGGCGGATGTCGCTTTTCCACTCCGCGAATAGAACTGTATTCGAGTTGATGAATAATGATAACTCCTGCAAGAATGAGTTCAAGTGTTTAATTACAGAGGAAATTGTCGCAATGGCACCGTCGCAGTTTGCCACATTCCTAATTCTAGCTGAAATGCGTGACAAGGTAGAGTCCGGTCAATGGATGAACCTGAAGGAAAGTTGCTAAAGCTTAGCCAAGGTGCACATCTTACAGATGTTAGCATGCGTCGTAGCATCCATGCTCGTCATTCAGTAATATCGTTCTCTTAATGCGCTTCATAGAAATATTATCGCTTGGACTAATCATCAGAAATCTATCCTCCTCCTGGTAATTCTATGAGCGTGATTGGTAGCGACAGTAAGATGAGAAGGGAGGTATGTAACGAGAAATATTCTGAACATAGCGTTGATTAAATGGAATCTGATTTATTATCTGTATAGACAAGCTATAATATCGTTCTAAGTGACATCGCTCAGTTAATTGCTACGCTATTTTTTCTAGAACCTTCTGATAAGGTCGATGCGAAGTGCTCTTCATAAGAAAGAAGAAAAATTCACGATAATGCTCAATGAAAGGTGGAGTGCATTGGGAAATAGCAACAGATGAATTTTTTCAATACGAACGTGAAACCTGTACCACATCGTCGAATGCTTATGCAAGGATTCGTGGAATGTGACGCATTGAAGCAATTTAGGATGAATATGCACCATTCTGAGGTAATTTGACATATAAAATTGTTAAACGAGAGAGTATTTACGTAGAGAAACAAGTTGAAAACGATTGAAGAAAGAAGAGAGAGCACAACTTCGTGCTATTGCCTAGTGGAAATGAGACGCAACGCGCACAACACTACCCCGCTCTGCACCTCTCGCTGAATAGCCGTCGTCGTTGTGCTTGCTATGTTCGATGTGTGTATTCCGCCTCTCGCTCGCATTGCACGATGACGACTGGAATGCGTCGTCAACAAGAAGTTCATGTTAAGTGCAGTGTGCCACGATGAGAGCGCAATCGATCAAAAGAAATTACGCACGTTTCTGTAACCAGCATAACTCTTGTGGTTGTGGCCGTTACGGTTTTCATGCCTCATAGCTTCTAACCAACCATATTAACATATCGTTCGCCCATCAGCTGATGGTAGCTGTTTCGCACTCGATCGACCCGCTTGCCGACGTGATTCATTTGCAATGCCTCGACGAAGCGGTCCATTAGGATAGTACCAATACGGCAAGCCTATAGCACTAGATAACAATGATGCATTAACATTACGGTTATTTCGGTATCAACTCAAAAATGCAGCAATCATCACGCGCGATGAGTTGTGTGGTTATGGCCGGTAGTGTTAAAGAAAATAACGTTTTTTTTTTGTGAATTCGAAAGTGTCATTCAAATGTCAGCGGCAATGATATTTCGATTCATCAAAGCATCTACCGAAACCAACACTCAGAAATATTCGTTCTCTCCTATTTTAGGTTTCCATGGCCAGATGATCCGGCGAGGATTATTTTTTGTAAGTTCGGGGTTTTTTGGCTCGGTAATTTGTCAATATAAATCACATAAGTAACATTTCACCAGTCATCACAGTTTTTGCAAATTTTGAGAATAAAAACATCCTTTTCGGTGCAGAAATATGAAATCTCGCATAGAAACTCTCTTAGATTCGAAATTCCCTTCAGAACGAAAATACTTTAATCGTCGGGAAGATGATAGCAAAGATGACGAACGGAAATGTGTGAAAATAAGGCAAAAACGAGCGGGATTTGCTGTTAAATCACTGATAGGCGAACACAGATGAAGAGGGCGGCCGATCGCGAACACTCCAACGTCAAATGGCGAATGGTGAATTTTTTTGGCGAAAGTGCAATCGTATGCACCGATATGGGCATTATCCGTAGCATACGAGTCATTGATGGTCCATCCATCGTTTGTGATATGCTGAGCTTGTCGATGAACAAGCCGAAAAAAGAATTATACACAGTGATGAATACAATGCACTTTGGTGATAGCGATCAACGCTCCCTTAGACACATGCCACACTACGGTACAGAGTGTGCAACTCGCAAGAAAATGGCGCTTTGCAGATGCGAGGCGTAGAGCGCTGTTCGTCCACTAGCGCCACTCGTCTCAAAGGCAGTACTGCTGCTGTCGTTGAAGGACGTCAGAGGTTTAGATAGGACTACACACACACACACACACACACAGACCAACGCGCAGAAATACAAGAGTGGATGATGGATGCCGATGCTGAGGGGCAACGAGGTCCGCCCGGCCGACTGCCTGGTCGGCTTCCGTGCGCTATGTAATCAACCTATGTAAAATCTCCGCCCATTTTCACTATGGTTGCCGCACATCGTGAGTTGCTCGTTGTATGGTACACTCTCTCGTCGGTTGTCGCACTCATCGGCTGGCTGCATGATCGGCGATACCACTCGTACGCTTGCTTAGACCCGTGCGATGCGCGTGTCGTTCTTGTACGCGCTAGCCGTTGTTCCTCAAGGGCTGGACGCACTTTGCGGCGTTCGTACTCCATGTTGACGCCAATCCAGCAAGAGAAGCAGGCGGGGCGGAGTGCTGGAGGAGTGTCGTTATCTGCAGCCGCAAACCCTGAGAGTTGGCATGCGATCTCAACTTGTGCATATCATCGTGATTGTTGGCGCTTCAGCCACCTACTGACAGTCTGACAGCCCTTTCGCTGAAACTGTGCCAAAGCACCAATGCCACAAAATGCAGTAGGTGTGCACAACACTGCAGTATATTGTCATCCGCATCAGCCATTTTGCTAGTTCAACTACATGCCCCTTATAAGTTCGCAGCAGTTCCGAGCAAGTTGGAATGCGTACCAAGTAGACTGGAGGGGCACACGCTTTTCGCAACGTTCACCTTCAGTAGAGCCGGCTGCAGTAATATTCGAAAATGCAATAATGCTCATCTTTTTTCGTTCACGATAAGCTTGTTGTACAGTCTTTCAACAGAGAATTCACTTGTGACCGACAGGTAATGGGACAACATGATGGTACTCTCCTCACCATAAGTCGCTTGCCTCGTTTCAACGACGGTTGGGACATGACACGAAATTCATGGCACCTTTAAGAGTCAGGAATTCATGCAGAAGAGGACCAGCCGAAACTAGCTTCGCTAGAATAGCCAGACGAACCAAGCTTCATTGCATACTTGCAGCTCTCGACTTGAAGCTGCCTAAGACAGGCACAAATCTGTGTGCGCCCCCTCATCGCGTACAACACATGGCTATAGCACCACGAAGACGCACATCATGAATACCACTATTGTGCTACGAAATAATGAAGTTTTTCCGGTCAAAGTAGGCGACTCTCAAGTTTTTTCGATGAAGCGGGAGCGAAATTAAACGACGGTCTAGCGGGAAGGAAGGAGTTGAGGCGGATAACCCTACCTCTATTCTTCTCCAGGGCAATAGTTTGATCACTTCTGGATTTGCTGGAGGGAGGAAAGTTTTTGGCAGTTCCTGGAATGATCGAGTTGTAAAGCGCTTTTTCGATTCGGTTAGTACTGACTTTCTCTCGAAACAGTTCTTGTTTTTTGGCAACGAATGAGCCGATTGAAATATATCGTCTGTCATAAAGTGAATAAAGGAGTCGGTGGGATGGATGCGTAAAGCTCTTTCGACTTGGTTACACGGAAGTAATAGAGGCGTTTCACTTTGGCATGCGTTTCCCATCACTGCTACATATGACATATGTCACTGCAAGTATAGAGAGGTATTTATTGGCAGTCGGGTTGAACTAATGCGGCATTAAGTGGGCTTTAATTTTATGTTTATTGCATCTCAGTTCAGTATGCTGAGATCGCTGAGAGGCACATTCACAGAAGACGACGTTCAATTCGAGGAGAAAACGCATTCTACTGGATACAGTCACAGTGCATAATCGTTGCTAAATCTCGGCCATTTGATGATCAGGGAATATATTTTATAAAAAGCACAAAAAATGAGTGATTAAAGATAGGGAGAATGATGAGACTGAAATGTCTCTAAACGTTACTTTTGCAATGTTCGCACACTTGCACATTTTTCACTTCTTCATCTATTTGTACGTCAGTGTTGAACATCAAAAATCTAAATCTCAGTATCTGTGCTCTTTATGCTAAATGAACATCATTTGCTATCGTTACAGTGGCGCAAGCGAACTCAAAAAACTCATATTGGTGCCGTATAGTGAAAATTCATTCGGTACATTGCATGAAGTGAATTTAAGTGAATAAATTTAGATGATGCTGAACACTTTTTGGGAATATCTATGGAAATTGTTGTGCGCGATATAGTGATGGAGGGTTTTCAAAATGTTTCTGAGTGCAAGCATTTATCCTCGAGTTCGTCGGAAATTCGCCAGTGGTGGTCACCACTTCCTAGGCCATCTTATATGGATAAAAATTCATGATGCATCAATGATAAAGCCGAAATGGATGTCGCTATATTGCGTTGTTTCGGGAAGTAAAAGTAAATCAAAACAAGAATTCTTTCAAAGGATGGAGATATTAACTTCCTTATGCGTCGAGAAGTATATCGCTGGAAATGCTGTCTACGATTTTACTATCTTTTGTGATGCTATGGGTTACCCCCCGCAGATAAATATTGGATTCATAAAAATTTCTTGCAGAAGGCATTATGCCAATTTCACAAACTTCATCCTAGAATATAAAGTGAAAGAAAGCTTTCCATACAGGAGGTAAATGATGAAAGAAAGGTGCAGGTAAGGTAGGCACGACAAGGGTACTCGTAATTTCGATAACTTCCGTTGTATATGGAGTCGATAGAATACAGATCGTCGGAAAAAGGCAACAAAATATTAGAAACGACGTAGCTGCACACCATAAAAAGATCTTGATGTACTGGAGGAATAAGGTTGAGAATTTTACACTTAAGAAGGGATTTTGAGAATGAATCATGCCGAATTGCTACTATTGGTGGAACCATCTCTGTAGTCGAAGGAAAAGGCGATATCCTCAGAAGGAAGTGATGAGGTTGCGGGTGAGATGCCTTTGAGACAAGGGGTGTCGTCGACGGTGAACCAGTCAGGGAGAGTGTGGCATGAAGGCGAAACGTAACTGCTGCTGAATTTAGTGGAAGAGAGTGTGACACTCTCATTTGTTTGGACGAGCGAATCGTGCAGCGCATTTCCTTCTTTTTTTTCCTGTGCACTTTCTCATGCAATCGGCCACTCAACCGCACACAATAAGCTACTATTTTAAGCAATGTTCCGCTATTCACTTCCAAGGGATCTCATCGGAAAGATATTACGCCATCTCGTATGACTTGCAGCTGTCCTTAATGAAAGCACATAGCTAGGTTGTGACAAGAGTTGCCGCTGTGCTTCTCGTATTTTGCACCTCCAGTCAGGATGTCATCGAAAAATGATTAGTCCTGCGCGGAAACTGTGCAGGTCGTGGTGTTCCGCAAGCGTTTTCAGCTTTCACGTTGATGTTTTAGTTGTTGGAGTGTGACACTCTCATTTGTTTGGACGAGCGACATTTGTTGTCTTAGACTGACTGAATTCGTAGCGCTGCTCATGTTTTCCTGTTAACACATGCATATATCTCCGCAAATTTTATCCGTCACCTGGTAGGCCAGAAGTTAACTTTGGTTTTAAATTCCTAGAGAGAGCATGATTTTATTATTCCGTCTTTAAAGAACAAATGGTACCTATGGCATTGCCTCAACTGGGGCAAATTCGGCATGCACTAAATATGTGAATCAGTGTGCAATACACTAAGAGAATCCTTTAATATTTAAAATGAGTCGTCAGATCTCAGAGTCATTCTGTTGTCGTAGGCAAGTGGTAGAGGTTTTGGAAAAATATATCCACAAATTTCGATAGAAGCCAGAATGACCGAGCCTAGCGCCGGAAGCGCAAAAATACGTCGAAAGTTCAGAAAAAATCACTGTGTTAAGCAATTGATGGAAGGAGGGGTGTCTTTTTAGCTTTAGGTGAGGAGCAAGTAAAATTCTTTTCCTTATCTCTGTGGCGATGAATCTGTGTGTTCGTGCATATATACGTATACCTGTATAGAGTGGAACTAGAGTGTGTTCTCTGATGCAAGAGAATATGTTTGAAAGGCAAAGGAGAGAATAGATACTTGGAAAGAAATAAAATCATTGAATGCACGTTTTTGATTCATTTGTGTTTGTGCGCATCCACCATGATTGAAGCCGTTAACTCGACTGACATTAACGTCATATACAATCATGTGATTGCTTGATGATAATGTTACGTGTTATTTCGAAATGTTGCATCAATTACTGCTTACTACACTTGAGGAAGTTTCGATGACATTCAATGGTTGCAATTATGGAACGATATTAGTCCTTATGTTTTCCGCTTTGCTAAACCATCCT